>JBAMHX010000011.1:5519282-5553482 GCA_037177515.1 Pseudomugil tenellus
CCGAGTCTTTGGATCTAAGAGCTCTGATTGGTTTATATTCTCTGAACATATGACAGATGTATTCTGGTCCTAAACCGATCTGGGATTTAAAAACAACCAGCAGGGTTTTAAAATCTATCCTGTGACTGACTGGAAACCAGTGTAAAGATTTTAAATCTGGTGTAATGTGTTCAGATCTTTTAGTTCTAGTTAAAGCTCTAGCAGCAGCATTCTGGATGAGCTGCAAATGTTTTATGCTCTTTTTGGGAAGTACTTTTTGGGAAATAAAAAGGTTTTTAAATTTCACGGAAGGAAATGTATTCTTGTATTTAAAATGGTCAAGAAGGCAAAAACACACATTTCTAACGTCGAGATGACACACAACTTAGCATAGGCTCTCTACAGTTGTGGTTTGGAGTTTTTGTGTTGTCCTTAGTTACTGTTTCCTGTTTTGTTTCAGACTTTTCCTTGTGTTTCCTCTTCTGCCTTCATTTCCTGTTCAGTAGTTCACCTGGTTTCATTTATGCCACCTGTGCCATGCTGTCCGTTTCTGTATGTAAATACACACACACACACGTACACACACACACACACACAACCACACACTATGTAAAACAGCAAAGATGAAAGTTTTTAGGAGGTGATTCCCAAAGAGAGGTTAGATCAAAACCTACATATCTCAGCATTGAGGCAGAAAATATACACATGGGAGAAAAAATAAGAAGATTGAAGACTAAACAATTATCTATGTTACTGTTGATACTCTGAAGAAACAGGAAAAAATTCACAAAAACCTGAACCAGGACGTGAGAGATACATCTGGATGTTCAGCTGGTCCATTTATTGTTGGCTGAAGCATCATCAGAGATGTAAACGTGGCTGTAAAAGATAGAAGGAAGAAAAACAAGGAGAAAAGTCTCAGGAACGTCACATGATATCAGAACTGGACTGTGGATCAGCAGAAACATGGTGGAGGAATGGATTCGCCTCAGAACCTGAACCTCTGCATTACTGAGGGAGTGAGGGATCATGTGCAGAAAGAAAACGAGGAAATACAAACCTAAAGAAGAGCTTTTTTATTATTAATTATATAAATGCAAACATTTGCATTTTTGCTTTAATAAGTTGCTTTTTCAGCGCAAAAAGAAATGAGGGACGACTGAAGACTTTGGTTGCAACAACAAGCCGTTTCTCTCTGTAGAATCGCAGCAAAGAGTCTGAGGCCACGTCTCAGGACAGGATCATATTTACAAGTCAGCTCTTCTTCTTCTCATTTTTCTGTGCGAGTGTCTCTTAACGCGTCGCTCACAGTGCTGATGGCCTGCTGGGAAAATAACTTACGTAACCAAGCCTCCTCTGTAATCCCAGCATGCGCAGCACCCACCCACCCACTCCTCTTTATCTGCCATAAGGGTAGCAGGGTGGGTAGGTAGATGGAGGAGGAGGGGGTCCCTTATGTCCAGATTACAATGAAAGAAGCAACATGACCTCTTAATCTTAATCCCAGCCAGTTACATGTATGCAGCATGAAGACTGAATTACATGGCCTCAATCTGCACTCTGTCACAAGCTGTCAGAGATCCTTCTTTTCTCCTCCAAACAGTTTTATTTATAAAACCAATACAAAGTTTTTTTTCTGAATTCAAACGTTACAGTGGAATCACGTGGAACATCGGTTTCCAGGTCCTCTGGGATCTTTTAAAGCTGCCCCCAATGAGACAAAGTCACAAAGTTTCAAATCTTGTTTGAGTTTCCTTCGAACTAAGGACATATAAAATAAAAAAGCTTTTTTTTAATCACATGGAAGAGAAAAATGGCTGTGTTTCCATTACCACAAGAATTGTGCAAAACCTAAATAAAAAAAACAGAAGTTTTTCTGCACTGACACATCACCATACGAGAGGTCACATGACCAGTTCATTTCTGGTAAAGATGGCTTCTGGATGACTTCTACATGTTGTGATAAGCACAGCGGCAACAGCTGTAGTGGCAACCAAAATATCTGTTTCAAAATATCAATCGATTTGTGTCTCCATCCTCCTCAAACTCGCAGAACAAGATTTGACCAGAACTACATTTCATGTTCTAAACAACACAACATGAAAACACGTGCAAATCCCAGTTGTACCTGGTGACGTCTGGTTTTTTACATATGCTATCCTGAAACTTTTAGATGCTACCCTTCTCCAACACATCTGAATCAAATGGCTGAATTCCTACATTTGCATGACATTTAACTCTGGTAAGGAAACATTCATTCGATGCAGGTGTGTTGGAGAAGCGAGATCCTAAAAGATGCAGGATGGTAGATCTTCAGGAACAACAGCAGACAAATAAAAAATGTCTTGGCCAAGACTCCTCAATCCAGGTCCTTTGGACGCACTTTTCCACCTTAAGGCCTATTTATGCTCAACACACATGACTGATGGGGAGTTTTGTTTGTCTCCTGTTTTGGTTGCACACATAATTTGCTCTGTTTAGCTATCCACCACTTCCTTCACTGTGTTTGTATATCTGGCAAACAGCAAAAAGAACACACCAGAGAAGATGTCCTGTAACGTGTGTTGCTTGTTTGTTGAAAAGTTGTGAGTTTTTACATAACGTCCTATCTCTCCGTTTACCAGCTGACCAGTTCTGTCGCTGCCAAATGAATTTACATCAGATTAATGTAATTATATGATTATGAAACAGGGATATTGAATTACAGGCCACAGTAAGTGATCAAAGCACATCTGCAGAGCAAAAAGCATAATCTCTGTCTGTATCTGTAAGTACAGGGTTGCTCAGTAGCAGCCAGAGTGGGAACCAGCGACTCGAACAAACATGGAAGCAGAGGAACAGACGTGGTTTTGTTTTTGAATGTCTTCAGTAAGAGTGGAAAACCACAAGGCTTTTATGAGAGCCACTATTTCCTCATCCTCTGTTCAAGAGTTACGACCAAAGGTCTCAATCACATCCTGTGCCCACAGGCCAGAAAGGAGCTGGTTTTCCTTCAGCAGAGCATGTGTCGGTTTGCTGGTTTGGTGGGAAAAAAATCTATGAAAAAAAAAGAATCTGAGTCAGAAAATAAATAGAAAACAGGAAGTCTCCACAAGTCAACCAGGGTTTTGATAAATTTTACTGATCTTTCATTTAGATTTAAATAATTAAAAACAACAAACAAGTGTAAGAAAATGCATTTTAAATGAACTAGAAACAAGCCGCTCATTTATGTTGCTTTATAGGGGTTATCGCAGACTGCTGCTTTACTGTAGAGGCCCATTCAGGAGAAAATAACACCACAAAGAGCCTTTACAGATTTAAAATTGACTGAATAATTAAGGCAATATCATGTCAGCAATTCACTATAGTCTGCTATATTTTCAAGATGTAAATATTTACATAATATTTGAATCTGTCAGATTTTCATTTTACCAAGGATATGAAACAGTACTTGTCTCAGCATCTAGTCTCAACTTCAGTATACTTTTCCTGAACAAAAGGCCAGTTAAAGCTAGCATAGCATCATTAGAAAAGAAGTAGCTTCTTCCCATTCTGGTATCAGATGGAGAATCATCAGTGTGGAGCTTTTAGAAAAGGGATTTTCTCTGGTTGTTTTTAAACTTTTAAGCCAGTTGGAAACTTTGGATAATGCTGCCTTAAAACATTTATTTCAGTCTCCAGAAAGGTTTTCTGTTTCCACATGTGTCAACTGTTTTCAGTCATGTCATCTTTAGTGTAATTTAACTATACGTGCAGGATATGCACAGGGTTAAAATGGCATTTTCCTCTTACGTACATTGTAAATTAGAAAAACTATAAAACGCTATATACAACATTTATAATAATAGATAAAAACAAGATATTATACGCATTGTATATATTGTGTGCTTATACCATCTGTAGTTTGGAAGATTTAAGCAAAATAATCAGCAGATATATCCACTGGATTAAAGTTCAGAGTCCATCTCAGCAACATTTTTTTCCACCAATGAGCATGATTTCCCAGCTGTGTTTTACTTTACTGCACTGCATCACACATTAGCAACTGGACATCAACATTAGCCAGCAAAAGATGTTAAAAAACAAACAAACAAACAAACAAAAAAAAAAAACAACATCATTGGAGAAAGAGGAAAAGAGAGAGACAAAGCAAGAGAAAAGACAACACTGAACTTACTTTTACTGACTGAAGAGACCCCAGAGAAGAAACAGGATGCAGGATGGACGCTGCTCTTTGGAGGAGAAAATCTGTCTTGAGTCCAGTCCAAAAGTCCGGTCATGAGTCTTTAAGCAGATGAACCATTGATAAGTGATTCTACATAATGACCCAACGTTAAATTAAATGTACTTCACTCCATGAAAATAACATGAAATTAACACTAAACATTTCCTGGGGGAGGGGGTTGGGGTATTTTCCCCTCAGACAGACCCTAATTTATTTGAGAAACCACACATTATGCATGTAGAGGACACTTCCTGTAACAAGGGCCCCTCCCTATCCGCCCCAAATTAGTCTGCATGGCCTGGGGGAAGTCCCTGGGAGCTATTTTTTTTGGCTGAGGCAAACTTGCATGCGAGTAACGTCGACACTTTCCCCTGCAGTCGAGGAATAATGACACCCGAAACTCAAACCACCTGCATTTGCATCGTGGCAGTCGTGTTGCAGGAGGTGTGCTTCTTACGTAATGTTACACCCAACACAAACTCTGTTTCTGTATCAGGACATGATGAGTTCAGTAAGACATGTGGAGATAAAGTTGATCTCAGGAAAAGAGGAAAAGTAATGGGTTTCCCCTTCTGCTACTTACCTCATAAGTGGAGCTAAAAAGTGAATGTGATCCTGAAACAGAGAAAGCACATTTGCATGAAAGCAAAGTGATGAAGGAAGTTTGCAGGGTTAAAAGTAACTACACACCTCAGCATAAGGAGGGCCTCTACCTCTGGTTCCTCCCGGTTCTCAGGATGGGGGCCTAATGAAGGTTTTCCTGTCTGATTTGTAGAACAGAACAGTCATGGAGAATGTTTCTGGACACATTGACGTCCAGCTGTAACCCCAAGGATGGAAATAAAAACATAGTTTCAGAAAAAGTTAGAATGTTTACTACAATACAAAAATATCTGGACATTAATGGAAGTATCATTTATTTGATGCACAATCTCAGTGTTTTTATTGACTAAATTAATTTTATGTTATCATTTTACTTTATTTTTTTTTTTACAAATATTTGGAGATGATACCTTTCCACTATGATTCTGGACTCTGAATTTTTTCAAGGGGTTTTTGGAAGATGCTGAAAGATTAAATTTGTTTTTCACAATTTGTCATTCATAAAAACTTGCTAAGCTTAATGATTCTCTGTTGGAGGTTGACTACAACCCATTCTTGTTGGAAATATAAATCTTTGGTAGGTATTACTTTTATACCCAATCTTTTCACCCTCACTCAAACAGTTCATGGACTGGTTTGGGGATCTTTCAGGATGATGTTACTGGATATTCTAAAAACTTTTACGTCTCTATTTGGCTCTTTAGCAATATTTTTAAACATGCTAACACCCATCCACTACCCAGACATGCTCTGATGAGATCTCAGAGCTCACTTGACGTTCAGGATCTGGTGCGATCATCCATCATCAAACTCTTTGTTTTCACTATTATGCTGATAATATTCAAACGTATATATCTACTAAATTTGTCACCGAGAACCATACAACTGTTTCAGATGGTCTGTCTGATATTAGTTGCTGGATGGAAAATAATTTTGTCTGATTCCCTCACCTCCACAGTCAAATATCTCCACTTTTCATTGGATAAACTATTCCTGTCCCTGCTGGAACCTCAGAGTTGTATTTGATAGTAAACTCACCTTCACTCAACACATTAAACAGGTCACAAAACGTCTCAAAAGCTTTGCTTAAAAAAACTCCGACCCTCTCCTTTTTCCTGGGGCCAAAACCCGCCTAGAATAGCATTCTTTCTGGCACCACTACAAACCTTGTCAATAGATTTCAGTGGATCCAAAATTCTGTCCAGCACCTCTTCAGCCACACCCGTCCCCAGGACCACATCAACCTTGTTCTCAAAAACCTTCACTGGCTTCCTATTCTGAACTGTATCAACTTCAAAATCCTTCTACTCAGTCATAAAGCATCCATAACCAGGCACACGCGTACTTCTTCCAGCACCATCATAGTACCAACCTCCTGGTCATTCTTAGGACTAAGCATAGAACCTGAGACAACAGGGCCTTCATCATCGTCCCCACTCCCTGGAACTACCTCCTACAATCCATCCGAGACATTAAATCAACTCAAAACCCATCCGTTTCTGCTTTTATTGAACTGAATTCTTCTTAAACTTTCTTTATGATGCATTTTTTAAAAATCTTTTACATCCGATCTGCATCATCAGTTTCAGTTTAACATGCTGCTTTTATTCCTGGTGGAATTTTTAACATTTTCTGTTTTATTAGTTAAAATGTTTATCAAATTGTATTTAATCCGTTTTGATAGCTTTTTAAAATGGTTTTATTTCCTCTCGTGCTTTTTATTAATAAATGTTCTTTAGGCAACCACCGTTTTGCTGTAGTTTCTCTGATCTTACATACATGGCACGCGGTGAAGCTGAACGTGAATCCCTCGGTAGGTTTTACAATGAACTGGTGAGTTTTATCCAAGTGCACACTGACCCCTGGTGAATGAGCAATGAAGACATGCACAGAATGATTAAACCAACCAGAGTAAATCAAATCTGTTCCAGACTGCTTCCTGGGTCTGTGCAAGATTTATTATGTGAAATTATATATATGATTATATTATTTATTATGACTTTTTAGTTTATAATTAAATATTAATAATATAATTGATCATTTTAATTAATTCTGAAGCAGTTTGTGTTGGACATGCATGAAAACTGCTCTACAAACAGAAGTTACTTAAACTGAACAAAAACCGAAAAGAAGACATTGTGCAGATTTTATGGGGAATGCTGCATTTATTGTTTTCCACATACATACAACCTATGTGCACTGTAGCCAAAAATGTGTATATTTACAAAAAAGTCAAATTGATATACACAGAATTATAATACAAGTAAAACAGAATCCTTCAATAACCCTGACACCGAATTCACAATGTGTACAAACAATTTTTGGGTTTATGAGCAGAATGTTCTTACAAGGACATGAAGTGTTTGTATTTTACACATTAAATATGAAAGCTGCAGCCCACATTCTGCTTGTTTTCAGAAATCTTGTTGGCTCATGTTCAGTGCATCAATACATTCTTCAGTGGAACTTAAAACCTGCCATGTTTCCGCCAGACTGAGAAAACGTTTCTGGTTTAAATGGAACTAAACAAGTAGAAAGTGAAAAAAAAAATCTTTTAGTGTTTGACTTTCCTGCTTACGTGCCGAGGTTCATAACTCACCGAGCATCGCAGAAGCACAAAAACCAACGCTGGAGCGGCTGAACCTGCAGACTTGTTCAGGGAACAAACCGAATGAAATTACCAAATGTTTCCTGAGTTTCTTCTAAATCGCATATATATTTATTTTTTTAACCCCCCACCCAAATAAAAAAGATTCATAAATGAGAATTGTGTCAACAGGTCGTTTAAATTGCAGGTCACCATCATTCAATCTTTTGCCACGTTGCTACAGAAGCCCAGAAAGGACAAAATGAGCTGGGACCAGTTTGTCTGGTGCATTGGGGGGGGGGCGGATTTGGAGTTGGATTAAATTTGCAGCTTTTCTTGTAAAATGTTACATTAACAGTTTTTACCAGCACACAACACTTTGTTCTTTCCTTGATCTCTACGTTAGTATTCGTGTTGCTAAACAGCGAACTAAAGCGTTGCTACTAACACATCCAGTTTTAACCTGCAGAAGGCAGCAGACACAAGACTCTTGACTGATTTTGCTTTCCATCCGTCTGAAAAACCTTTAGCTTTGCTCGCATCAGGAAGCATTCTACTCCGGCACGAGAGAGATCTGACTAAGGTTCACTGAAGGCAACAAACAGATGACTTGAAGATAAGTCAGTTTACGTGGAAATGTTCCCACATCCAAAGCCCCCACAATGTCCACATACTTAAAATTGGAAAGTATCAGCTGCATTTAAAGTTTCCCCATTTAACAACAGAAACAGGCAATCTGACCAAACCTGGCCAGAAAAGGCAGAACCTGTTGGCTAGCATAGCGTCTTAAATCAGCAGCGCATCATAACCGATCATAAGGATGTACAAATGTCTAAATTAGACTATAATTCATGTTAATTTGTTCCTTCTGGGCTTCCGTAGTGGCTATTTTTTAGATATAAGCTTGTTACACTTATGTGAATCTACAGAGTATCTCCTGAAAACAAGCATCCAGATTGTTTATCCGTTTATCTGCTACTCATCTTCTAAAAGAGCAGCTGTTGTGTTCAGGGACCCAGTGATGAAGAAAAAATTTATGTTGTTCCAACAAACCCGGACAGAAAGGAGATGGGAGGTCAGACATGGGCAGTGTTGTTCAGAATAAATCAACTCAAAAATAAAAACACAGGTCGTTGCGGTCCAAGTTGTGTCTCCGATGCGTCTTTAATGCTTCGTTCGATAAAATCAAGCTAAGAAAAGTGAGCTGGAAAGGTTTGGTGTCCTCAAACCAGTCCAACCTGATCCAGAACACGTGTGAGAAAACTGGACATTGAGATAAAAATACCAGAACAAAACATGCACAACCTGTCAGTGTCGTAAACATCGGAACCAAAAGCTCTGCGTTGTCATGGAAACGCGGTGAGGCTAAGAGTCTGCAGGGATTTGCTCCCGCTTACAGCTTCACAGCTGCGTTCTGTCGACACCAGTACTGTTCACCTCCATCAATTCTAAAGCGATAAAATCCCCCAAAATACTTTTAGCAAATAGCAGCGAGTTTGACGATCAGTCTGTAAAATAATCAGAAAATGTTTCAACGCCCTCCAAAACTGAGAGGATGCTTAAATAAATTATTCATATGCAGACACATTTATTCTTGCGCATGTGTATATTTGACAGGTGCGTTGCCAGTATTATTGGTTTTATCCGAGCAGCAACCCGGACAAGGCGTTAAGGTCTCTCATGTACGGATTGTCGCTAAGGATGCGGTCGATTCGCTGCTTCTGGTCGGGGAAAATGTCGTACAGTTTCCTCTTCAGCTCTGATGTCTCTCCTGGCGACCGCTGGGGTGGGGGAGAGGGTGACGGTGAGGGGGAACGACGGGGTGGGTGCCATTCGGGGGGGCCAGAGTGGGGCCAGTGTGCGGCGGGGTGCGGCGTCAGGGAGGTGGAGGTCCGCGGGGCGGAGTGAAGGGCCTGAACATATATGGGCTGGTGCTGCTGGGAAGGGGCTCGGAATTCTGGGGGTCGCAAAAGAGGAGGAGTGGCCGGAGCCAACCTGGGAGGAAGAGAGAGAGAGAGAGGTGAATAGGAACATCTGAAAACATCTGTCGTCATCTCGCCGCCATTGGGACACAAACCTGCCGTCTTTACGCAGGAAGACGTCCAGGTGGGGTCCGTCTTTCCCCAGCGGGTCGTCGGGAATCATGAAGTGATCCTCCACAAAGGTGAACTGGAGCAACCTGCAGGACACAAGGAGACATTATAGCTCTGGTAATGTCTGCAAAACACTTAATTACATTTTTATTCCAAACGATGGGAAAAAAAAAACAAAACAAAACAAAACAAAATATCTGTGATGAAATCTGAACAGACGAAAATTAAAGGATTCACTTAACATATTTTAACACCTGCAGCTGTTGTCTACAGCTACAGTTGGAGGACTTGTACAGGTTTTCATCCACACGCTTCATTAATAAACATTATCTGATTGCAAACCAGGACGGATCAGCCTGTAAAAACTCGTCTCCTGGTCTGAATGCGGCTTGGACTGAGGCTGCAGTGAGAACTTTTAGATGGAGGGACTGTTGCAGGGTTTGCTTCTCATTAACTAACCTTGAATTTCCCTCCGGAGATTGATAAAGTATCTATTATTATTTATATTATTAATAAAATGGGCGCTATACGTCCTTTCATGTCTCCAAGATTTGTCAGTAGTTGCTTACTTGAAATAAAGATGGAGTCTAAAACTGGCTAAATCCAGTTCTACAGCAATGCTGATTTAAATGGTCTGAAATGTGCATCAGTGGATTCAGTGTACCAGGAAAACATGCACTGACAAACTTTCTGTATCGTTTAGAACAAAAGTCATAAATAAATGCATTTAATTTTTAAGGGAGTAATTTTTCTGTAATTAACTAATCATAATTAGTGTGTTAAAGTCCCACCCCCACCAAGCACACATTTATAAGCTCAAGCCTCTTAAACCCAGTCAGCATGCAGACATCCTTTTCTGAGCGCCTCAGCTAACGTCAGCATGGACATCCAGGAATTGGTCACCGCTGTACTGCTGAAGATGCTACAGCTCAGTCTCCAATTCCTGACAATCCCGTTGAGCACCGTCGTACAAGTGGAACACACCTCACACACATCACACCTAATTTCCAGACTAATGTCTGAACTGTGGTTCTAAAGTATCGCACACTGGATGGAAACTCTGCAGCGAAACATAACGGCCATGTTGTCCCTGCAGTCAGATCGTGCAGCAGGAGCTCACTAACTGCAACCTGTGGACCTGCCTCATGGATGATCTAACTTGGTCCTGGTTGGTTTAAGCTTTTGCTGAGCAAACCGATTTTCTGACAGGACTTACATGTTAGTAATAAATTCACTATTATATTTAACAGGTTAAATGATTTCATTTCATATTGCAACAAGCTAAGCTTTACTAAACCAGACTGGCGGATGTTTGGCTGCTTCAGGAAACAACACAAAATGCATTGCATCCTATAAGTTATCACACTTGGATACATATGAAGCAGAACTGGAGCTCATGTCACTTTAATGAGCAATAATTTCACATCCTTTTTATCAGTTGGATTTGTTTCATTCAAACACACACAATACAAGGACTTATTTGTGTGTATCCTACTTTTCCTTATGATACCTAAGATACATTTTAGTTGAACAAGTCAAACTTCCCCACTTCTATGTATCAGCTGGTGTGAGGGGATGTTCCGCTGCATGTTTCAGCAGAGTGCGACCAGCAGAGGGCAACAGACACGTCTAAAACACTAACCTTTGGTCCTCAGACACATTCATGTATGTTGAGACATTCTAAACACGTTAGACGTGTTTAACAAACATGAGATCAGAATCAGTGTGTTTCCATGCTTGCTGACAATCGACTTTTTTATTTGGGTAAAAGCTAAAAAAGGTAAAAAAACTCTTCTTCCTCTTAAAGATTTCTGCTCGAGTTGAACAATTAAAAAGAAAAAAAATCTTTAACATCGGTCAGCGGCCTCAGTGGAATTCTCAGCACGTCGTTGATGAGTAACAGAGTTGTGCATCACCTCTCTTGAATGATCCTACGCCATGTGTCAGAGGTGTCCACAAAGTCCCTCAGGTTGTCATTGGTTACGATGATCCCGTTTGTTTTCTCTGCCAGGTGAAGCAGGAACCTGTCAGGAGGAAAAACACAGGAGGCATGTTTGAATTTGTGTCTGGGTTTTCCCAGCAATCAAAGGTCGGAAACTTGGAAAGGAGGGGGAAGTGCTGTGGCAAGATGACGAACAAGGCACAAGCAGGATGTTTATGTTTGGTAGGAGGAGCAGCTGGACCAGGAGGAGCACATGCAGGAGACAAAGCGTACCTGTCGTCATGGGAGGAAATCCTCTGACCACAGACTTCCCTGGAGGGGGTGAAGGAGAGCAGCCTCAGGTCTTCCAGCTGGTTCAGAAAATGTTGTTCTGCATTGAGGAAGAAATAGAGCGAAACTGAACAATGTCTTCATCAGCTGGCTGAGCTGGAGTCTGGACAGGTGAACCAGACAACATGACAGAATGTTATTTTACATGTATATGTTCATTTTAACCAGACTTTATATTGAGCTGTGAACTGGTCACTCCAATCCCACATACCCTCGCTGTGCTTTACGAGGCTTTCTGCAGACAGTTTAGGTTGATGTATTTGTATGTATAGTTAAAGATAAAGATTAAAATTAGTATTTCATCAGGTTTCGCTAGTAAAGGTCTTGCTTGGAGGAACATTTATAGGAGGTTCCTAATTTGCTTTAGAATAAACTAACCAGACTCAAACCAGACACACATTAAGATTATTTTTCCTAACTTTGAGCAGTACTGTTACAGGAAGGTTAAATCATATTAAATATCATGGATTTTCGTTTGAGTACATTTTTTCAACCAGTTACCATAACTACCAGTTACATTTACATTCTTGCCAATACCAAGAACTAATTTGAGTAATAAATCCCATTACAGTTCAGCTATTGCTCTACTCTGTCTACTTCAGGTTTTGAAAACTCACTAAATATAGAGCCAATGTTGCTACATCATTAGCAAAGCTGGACCGTGTGCATCTGTGTAATCGGTGTACCAGGAGATTTTGGACTGACTAATGTTCCACCTTCTTCGAAAACGCCATTATTTTCCTGTAATTATTTAAATCAGAATAAATGTGTTAAAGTCCAACCCCTGGTTAAACATGCTGAATACACCATTTATAAACCAGTTTTATCAGTCGTCAGCTTTTTTAACACTGGAATGGAGCACTAGAGATGGACCGGAAACCTGTCCAGCATGTACCTGTATTTCACTTGATGACTGCTGGGATGGGCTCTCGCTTCCCCTGGCCATAAATTTGATTAAGTGCTAAGAAAAGTGAATTAATGATTATTTTAATGAAGACCGATACTGTAATTAGTATCGTTCCAATAGTGCATATGAAATAAATGTATTATACTGAAATTGGTATTAGTGCATCACAGGATATAGGATTATAAAACTATTAAAGCCTGGCGGGACATATATAAAGACTGCCGTCCTTCCTCACACTGATGAATTAGGGATACACGATACAGACATTGGGATCTTTTAAAAATCATATTGCGATATGAAACCATACACATTTTTAAACTGATGGCTTGAATATGTTCTGCTGCAGTCCGGGCTGCTTATTGAAAACCTGCACTGATCTCACCTCTTTTTGCAATATTAGCGGTTTTTGCCTGTATATGCTAATTATTCTTGTTATTTTCTATTTCTTATATTTATTGTACGAGGTCCTGAGTAAACATCTGGTTCTACTCTGTGCAAATGAAACGGTTGTACCACACAAGATTTATTGCCATTAGCAATAAATTATGTGTGTCATTTATCCTTGAAACTAATGAGAACATGTCAATTTAATTTGCTTTCTACATCGCAGGACCTGTGATATGACATCTACAATGACAGTGCTCAAATCGATATATTGTGCACCTCTCGGGGAATTATGGATTTTTACTCCAGGAATCATGGAGGGGTTTTATTCTGTGGGATGAGAAAGGATTCCTACTAGAAAGAGTGCTGATCTCTCCAGATAAAACTGTGATAAAAGGAAATGCTGCATTCACACCAACAGGGAGTTTAGATCTGATAAAGCAACATGGTAACAGACACAGAGGCTGGCTAGTAGCATCTCAGCCTGTAATATGAGGAGGAAAACGCCACCCGAGTGTCTGCAGAGACTCCGCAGATGAGCTCCAATCTAGGCTGGAGTAAAGTAAATATATACATGAATAAAGTACTACAGATGTCTTTTCCACTGGTTTGGCTGCTAGATAAACAACCTAACCTTATTCTGAACCTCTTTTCAGAAAGACTTACTGGGTGTATTTTTCTACCAGTAAACTGGTTTATCTTTTACATTTACTATATTATTTGCAAGATGTGTAAAAACTGTTGTGCAAAGTTTTCTTCCCTCGACGTAGACGCCATTTTTATGTCTGAATGATTAACAGGTCCGAGTAAAGTTGACGAAATAGAAATGAGCAGAAAATGTCCAAATAAAGACTTGAGGAAAGTCAAGAGAACTTGTTGCTCAAGAGCAATTTAAACGATTACAAGAAATTCTGATGGCTCAGAAAAGAAATATGAAGAAATGAGGGTGGAACAGAAAATGACACAATCCTGCATTTCCTGACCCTTGGTTACTCTTACTTCAGGAAACTTGTTTATACGCCGTGTTTCTGCCTGGTTCTGTAATCTCAGTACATCACACAGCTGGAGGTCTCGGCTCTTCGGGTCGTTTCAGTCTCATCTGAAACCCTTCGCTTGGAACCAACCAGTAGGGAGTTTCCAGGTTTTACGTTGTTCATAAAAACACCAGGTGTGTCGCTGGTTCACCTGACTTAGTTTTTACTTCACTACTATGACAAAGATCTGATCTCTGCCTCCCAGTTATTTTTCGCCCGAAAGAAATTCTTTAAAATGTTTTTACAACGTTGATCTAACAGCTAATTTATCGCTAAAGCAGGTTAAAATGTATTGTAATATAAATCAAATGAAATTGTATTTATAAAACAAAACGACAAAAAGCACAGAAAATTAATCAGCTTCACTATAAATATAATTACTAATTACACATAAGCACATCAGTGTTCTTTTAAAGTCATGACACCCCCCCACCCAGAATAACTGTACCTGTTGTGAATCGGTCTCTCTTCTGACGCCACTGAGGGACAAACACTGTGATCTCCCTGTGGCCCCGTCTCCAGAAGGTCTCCACTGCCAGTGCGATGCCGCGACAGGAGAAGAAGCGATGATGACCATGACTGGAGGGGTGAGGAAGACAAGAGCAGTCAGATGGAGGAAGGGGGAGTCTATAGATTGACACTGGGTTAAAAGATCAGCCGCCTTATTTATAGAAACAACAGAAAATGTGAAACATTGTAAAAGAAGCAGGATGTTTATGTAAAAAGAAAAAAAAACATCACATTCTCAATGCTGAACTTTAAATGTTCACATCATATAAAACTGAATCAAGATTTTATATACAGACATTAAAAAAATATGTAAACAAATGTTATGAACCAAACTTTACTCCCAGTTTAGTCTCAGGCCAAAGTTTACATACATTCTTACAAAATTTTTATTTACTTTTCTTAATCTACAGATTTTAATAATGTAATTTATACACACACACACACACACACACATACAAACACACGACACGTGTGTGTACTATGCTTTTATGTTTATTAGGTTTATAATTTGTTTATATTTAAAATAATTAGGGGTGGGATTAAAGAAGCTTATGTAATTATTTACAGGCTTAATTTTATTTGATTTTGGTGGTTGACTAAACTGAATAATAGACATTAATAATGCTCACTCAAGCTCTATTAATGTCTGAAATAAATTATTTAATTCAATGTCTATTCAAAGAAATTGAAAAAAATAGAAAATAACTGGACAAACAGACCTAAAATTTTTTAAAAATCAATTTTAAGTCTTTAACGGCTCCAGTTGTTCTCCAATCGTTTAGAACATAATATAGTACTTTGAACTTTTTCTGTGTTTACATCCACACCCTTTATTAACTGCTATTGTGCTACAGTAAACCAAACTGTGTTGTTGCTTCAGTCAGGTCTTGTAGCAGAGCTGATGAACTCCATCAAGCTTGTATACTCAATGTATACGCACTCAAAGTCTTGAAAAACACAGAAAGAGGGAAAAAAAGAGAAAAAAAAAACATAGAAAGAGTCTGTAATAGTAGCTTTTTTCTTTAAAATAAATTTGCTAGCTGGTCTGGAAAATAAACAGTTGCTAAAGTTTTTTACCAGTAGTCTACGGTGTGCATCAACATAACGCTGTACCAGAAAATTTAGCACTGACAAATGTTCCACAATTAAATCAATTAAATGGATTAACTTTTTTCTTAACAGCTTTTCTGTAATTTATTGATCATAATTAACACATTGGAGTCCTACTGCTAATAATATTCACATCCTTCACTGAAATAATTTCCTTATTTGTAGCTAGTAACAATAATGGTTATAATAGCAAAACCTTATTATTATCATTATTATAGTAATAATTCCACAACCACTAATAATAAAAAATGATAGTGATCATACAATAAAAGAGAAATTGATTGGAAGCCCAGTAACATGAGAGCAACTAACCAGAGCTGAGAACAAGTCAAATATGAGCAACTTGACCACAAACTGGACTAATGACAAATATGGAAAGAACTTTACTAGAACAAAAAATAGAAATAGCATTTGACACAAGTGAGGTTATGGGCTGACATGAAGGATGCACAGGCGAACGGTACAGCGGTGGTAAAACACAGAGATAGCATGATAGAAAACCACACAAGCAGCAGCAGCAGAGATGAGCAGGAAGCTGTGTGCTGCTGCAAATACATGCCACAGACCTTAAAGCCAACATCAGCCAACCATGAGATGGCCTCACTTCTCTGTGCAAACAGTTTGAATTACCCCCCTGTTTTCAAGCCACCAGGAAGCTTGCACCAAATGTTCCCTGTGAGCTCAACTGACGGCCAATAATGGCATTAAAACCCCTAAATTCAAATAAGAGAATGCTGCGTTTGCTCTGTTTCTTCCTCCTTGTGGTGCGTTTCTGTTCTGGTTATTTCCCAGTGTGCTATCAGGTTCACAAATCTGGCCTCGTGACCCATGTGGTGAAGCCGACGCACAGCAAGCAGCCTGGACGGACGAGTGTTTACTACAAGCTGATGTAGAACATCATCAGCAGAATGCAGACACGTCTTGCATCACAGCCTCAAGAGTTATGAACGCAACCGGAATCAGTCGGATCAACAGAAAATGTCGGACCGAGACTCAAGTATGACCCCAATTCCTCTTCAGATAGTGACGATACTGATCTGTAATCACAGGGGGAAAAGTACCGATTTGTTTCCCTCATCCTGATAACAGATGTAGCAAATGTAACCGGTCTCTCTCTCACACACATACACACACACCAGGTGAAAATGTAAACAAGGGAAGTTCCAGCAACTTCTGAAAATGTGATGAATGACTCCCCAAGCAGGAAAAAAATGATGTAATCACTAAAATCTCAATGGAAATGCAACTTATACCAAAGTAAAACCCTTTTCGGGATCTTTATACATGCAAAACCATGAAAAACTTCTGATCCTTTAAAATTATACTGAAAAAAAGGTTTTCTGGAAAAGTCAATCTTTAGACATTTTCTGACTAATTTCAGTAAGGTGTGTGTACTGGAGCATGTTCATTCAAGCATAAAAGGCTCCAAACTCAGGTGACCACACAGTATTGATCCCAAACTTGTGCTTAAGGAAGGGAGAGAGGGGAAAAGAAGAACGAGGTATGTCACATGACACAAAAACTGGACTGATAATTGGTGGAAACAGGTCTGACAAGGCAATGAATCCTAACCATAACCTAGACCTCTGCATTATTAGCTATGTGGGATCATCTGGACAGAAAACAACAACAAGGCAGAAAAACCTAAAGAGTTTTGGAAAATCAATGAAAGATCCTGGAGAACTACTTCTGACGATGACAAAGAAATGACAGAAAGCTTTTCTAATAGTGTTCAGACCGGGATGAAGTAAAAAGTTGCTCAGATCAGATATTATCCTCCAGCTTCTGGACTGGGACAAACTTCATCTCATAAACTAGATTCATGTCAATGTTTGCACATATTTTGATTAACATCTGCACTGATATCCAGGCAACATTTAAAGAAATTAGAACAAACTCATGCATTTTGCACAGAACTATACTGGGACTGTTTTTTCCACTTACATTCTTGCTTTTTTTTTTGGATAATTTGTGATTAAACTAACTTAAAAAGACCTCTTCAGCATATGATGATTACTGTTGAAAAATAAAAAATAAAAGAAAAATATTTTATTGTAAATATTAAATGTGTATTTTAAATATTAAAAACATAAATTAAATAATAAAGAAATAAAAATGAAAGGATAGCTAGGTCATCCTTAGAGCTGACCCCACTTTTCTGTTCAGGTAAAAAAGGAAGGATGGAGGCAGAAACAAGAATATGAAAGGAAGTGGCTGCAAAAGCGGAATCATGATCAGGTCGTGAACATGATGATGAACCAGAAGATGAAGAAATAGGATTAAGATTAACTCTTTTCCTCATTTAGGTCAATGTTTTATGTTTTAAGCCCTCCTTTCCTAATTTCTGCATAAAAAAGAAACTAAAAGTATTGATTTTTACAAGAAAAGATCCTAATTCTCAGAAACACCTCTGAACGCCCCCGCTACAATATCACACTACCACAGGGACTGCAAACTAACAGAGATTCAAACACAAAGGTGATGACTAACTTTTTGTGAAAGCGTAGGTGAACCTACACCATCAGAGTTGTAGCTAAAACCTACGCACTGTAACATATGGTTTGTATGCTGCACATGTGTGTGTTGTGTGTGTAAGACCTGAAATGGTCATGATACTGATGGGAAGGGTGGTAGCTTCACAAGTAAAAGAAAAACATGGTGTGTGTATGACAGGTGTGGGAAGTGACACTATGAAAACACAGATTCTCACACTCGTTTCCTTAAGTAATCCTGTGTTACCGTCACAAAATACCTGTCAGCTTTTACCTGTCGGGTTTTATAATGTCAGAGGAAGTGAGAAGCTTAAATCCTTCCAGTTAGAACCTTCAAAAGATGCCAGTAAACTCAAACCATTTGCATCACACCACACGGGAGAGAGAAAGAAAAGCTGAAGTAAACTGCACTTTTTCCTAAACATTGAACATGTTTTATCCAACTTTGCATGGATCCAGACCAGCAAGACGGCAGACTGCTGTCGGTCATCACAGTTCTAATCGTTTTATATTCATTAATATCTCACTCTGATCTGGTGAAATAAGAGTTTATCTGCTATTTTTATTATTTATGCAAATTTATGTTCCTTTATATCAATGTTTTTTTTTCAGATGTGTGTATCGCAGAAAAAACATGTAAAACTGTAGGATATGTTCATATTGAACCAATTCTTAGAAAAAATGCATTAGTATCATGTGTGAAATATAATGAGACCAATTTGCTGCTTAAGGACACAGGGCATTTTCAGGAATAAAACATCTTTAAAGATAGATGCCAAAAGAGCGTGAAAATCTGTCAAAGTTCAGAAGGGTCCATTTAAATTTTCATCCTTTAGTCAACAAGATTTTTTTTTAAAAAAAGAACAAATATGATAATTAGAGAGATTTGTTACAATATTGTGGTCATAACTTGCTATTTGTTTGGTGCAAATATCTAGGTTTGCCTGAAAGTAAGAGGCTCCTTAGAAAGAGTGGTAGAGGTATGTGACAGTAGGGGGATCAGTTCTGGTTTACTGCCTAGTGGTGATGGCTGCTGTTACGGCGTTAACAACGTTACTAACGGCGTTATTTTTCAGCAACAAAGTAATTCAATTAATGACAGTTATTGAATGTTAAATAAGGTAGTATAAATTAATTCAATAAACTGAACAATCTGTATGCACTCACAACGTCACACACAAGCGGTTGTGATTGGCTAGAGCAGTTGTGTTACATGGTCGCCAATCAGAGCTGGTGGTTTACCCACCTCCATTGGAAAACAGTGAGGTCTATGCGGACGTGAACACAGAGTACCATCTTAAAGAGACCAGCTTCACAGCAAAAATAAACATGTTTACCGCCTTGTACAAAAATATTTTAGGTTTAATAGGTCAAGTTTACTCATGACAACTGAACTAATCCGTATGCATGTTATTTAATCTTTAAATACTGTAAATGGGCGGGTCCTTTTGATTGACAAGTATCCAATATCTGCTACAAGAAGGCAGAGTGCTGTTTTTAGCAGGCTACCTTAGCTTTAGCCCACCTCCCTTAGTTTGCCGGTTTGCGTTGGATTAGTTAGCTCAATTAGCTTTTAGCTCTAATAGATGAAATATCTATTTGCTTTTAATAATGGTTATCAAAAAAAGAACATTTAAACCGGCCAATCAAATTTCACTTCAAGTGATGATTAAAACTTCTTGTGCTCTGTTTAGCGACTCCAAATACCCAGAAAGCACTTCTGAAAAGCCTGAAAATGTTGCTGAATCACATCAATGTTTGGTAAAAACAAACAAAAACTATTATTGTGTGCATGTCATTCAGGTCTCAGATCAGATTCCCAACGCTTGTGCGCATGTGTGTGTTTGTTAACTCACGCCATCGCTACATTGCTGCCGTCTATGATGATGTGTCTGAGCTCTGGGTTTCCGGCCTCGTTGGGTAGGTTCAATGTGAATGGTGTCCTCAGCGACTGGTGAAAACGAGCCAAACCGGTAACCTGGGGGGCAGTGGGGTCGTTGGAGGGTGGAGTCCGTGCCAGGCCTCCCTGAAAGCCCGTGTGACTGATGGTCTGATAGGCAGTGGCTGAGGGTCTGTTGATGGGCTGACCCAACTGGAGAAGGGTGGGAGGACAAACAAAAATACAATGACGTGATGCACGTTGTGAATCAAAGTGAAGTCCTGACTGTGGGTGGGAGTTCCAGATAATGCACTGTAACATTACAATATCTCAAACATCCTGCCAAACACACAATGTGTACACATGAGGTCTGGGCATCATCAAACTGATAAGAAAACTAATGAAATTTATAGAATTTATATCAGCTCCATTAAAACAATGCTTAATATTATGCTTAATAAATTTATTTTAAAACAAAAAACATTTCTAAAAAGTACTGTTAGTCATGAATTCACTTCCTTGTCGAGCAGTTTCAGCTGCTACAGTTTAAACAAGTGGGTTTAGATCTGGAGGTTGTTAGTTTGGCAGTAAGTTCAAACACTACGGGCTCCAAGCATGGCCCTTAAACGGCCAATCTCCTAACAGGGATTGATAAAGTATAAACGTTATTATTTATCATGAAATATTATAGCTCAAACCTGTTTTGTAGTATCATATCAATAAAATAATCACAACTGATATTTGTGGTTATGGTTTGATGTTTTAAAACCGCCAAATTACATTTGCTTCGTCTTTTAAAAACTCAGTGTTTACAAAGGTCGTTCAAACACAATAACTGCTTATAGCTGTGTTAATAAAAACTACTGACATTAACCACTTCCTCACTCAGCCTCCAGAAATTACTTTTGCACGCGTTAGAAAGCAGCAATGCTAACATGTAGCATACCAAAATGACGAAGAGAAACTCAGTTAAAAGACTGACATTCAAATAAAACACAACTCAGACCTCAAGAAATGATACATGTGTGTAACGAGAACATGAAAAAACACCCATGTTCACGTTAGAGCTTCTGTTAATTTCTCCACTTCAAGCAAAACCACACAAACAAAGTGTCTTATGAAAACAGATACTCTGCTGTCTCATCTCCGTGGGACCAAAAAAAAAAAAAAAAAAAAATCAGCCAAATCGTAGCAAAAAAAAAAAAAAAAAAAAAAACCCTCCACAATACCATAAAGTATGTAGCTGCTTTTAATCCAGTCAAAAAAAGAAACTACTCATGTGTTTTCCTGTGATTTTGCTCATGTTTGACATGAATCAAAGATCCCAGTTGCTTAGAAACAAGATTATACACTTGTCATACTATACATAAGCTTTAAGTTTTAAGTCTTTCTCGAGTAGTATTAGTGTTGGTGTAACTGGTCAATAGAGGTGTGAATCCACTAGATAACAGTAAAACATTGGATTTGTACTAGCACCAAAGGAGGTCAAATAGCACATTTATGCCCAAATTGGTGGTTTACTTGGACATATCTATACTGAAAAAATCCCTTTATATCTGCTCAGCATCAGTTTATGAAGCTCCTACTTTTACATAAATCCTCATCAGATATTACATTTATGATGAATTTGGCTGCAATGTTATGATTAAAATAGAGTGGGCTTTCATTTTAGGTCAGGATAAAAAAATGTAATTTTCCACTTCGTTTCAGGTGAATTTACTCTGAAACAGTAACATCTATTAATTCTGAATCAGTTTTGGTTTGAGACTAAGATTTTTCATACAGTCATTGTAGTTATTAAGATATACTTGATGTATTTTAGGAATGTCATTTCAGAAGGACGCATAGAAAACAGGTTTTGTGATGAAGGGGTCAGGATGGGAAATCACAAGACAAACACAAACACTAACTTTTTTAACTAAAGAAACTCTAAATAACCACAAGAGGCATAAAGTACATGTAATATGAAAAACACACCTCTTTACAGGGACTTAAAACTAAACCAGCTGCATGCTGATCCAGACACGAGCTCATCTCCAAGTAGAATCAAACATTTAAAGATTAATTCATCAATTCATCCATCAGTCACACAAAACAATCTCCACACAACCCATCATCATCATTCATTGTTGCTCACACGTCAAAGTGAAAGACTTATTTTGTTGGGAAGGGGGCCTGAGTGATACCTACACTGGGAGTGGAAGCTAGGGAGGAATTCGTAGCAGGCAGCCACTGAGGCGTGCTGCGCAGCGCCGTCACGTTCTCCACCTTCACCGGTCCTCCCAAAGTCTGAGTCCCGCCTCGAGACAGGTAGTCCCTCTGGGATAGTCCGCCCCCTCCACGGGCCAGGTAGTCCGTTCGGGATGACGACTGTGTTTCAAGGCGCACCACTGTCATTATCCGGGACGTCCTGCTGTCGGCCGTTTTGGTGTCGGCGGGGATGGCGTCGTCATCGTCGTCGATGGTGATGACCTCGTAGTTTCCTGCTCCTCCTTGAGCGCTGGAGCTCCTCTTGATGGTGATGGCCTGAAATGAGTTTGGATGCTTCTATAAGTTTGTTAGGAACGGTTAATATGAAGTAAACGGTTAGGATTTGCTGGATACCTGTTGGGTGCTGGTCTCACTGTTGCTGCACTGCCTCCGGTGGCCCAGCCCATTGCTGCTGCTTCCATGCTGGTTGGGCTTAATGTTCTCTTTAGATCTGTTCGGGTCCACCAGCGCCCTGTTCAGATCTCGCTCCTTCTCTCTGAAGCCACAGACTGCGGAAGAGGATGATGATGAGCCGGAAGAGGAGACAATGTCTGATTGCCGCACAGAGTTCAGTCGCCTTTCATTTTCCTCTCCCTTCAATGCCTCCTCGCACCGTTTGGTTTCCTCAACAATTTTCTCCAGGACGAGAAATGTGTCTTCCGTCTGTCCTGTTGTCTTAACGACGCGCTCTACCACTTCCTGCTGGTAGCCCATAGTCCTAGAAAATAAACAAAAGAATGTGATCTTACTGGGTTGTGAGGAAGATCAAATCAGGGTGTCATTTTCACTTACATTGAAATCTGAAAAAAAAAATCAAAAAAAAAAAATCAATATATCCTCAACAGGCTAAAACTGACAAGCTGAACATGTTTGTCAGACAAAGTTATTTGGGGAAAAAATAACAGTCTATATCCATTTTTCTTTATTATTTTAAAAAATATGCAGTTATTCAAATCAATAAATAACTATTTATTTTGATCAAAGTTTTACTGTATTTTTAAGATATAAATTTAAACATTTATTACCTTTTTATTATAACTTATAAATTGCAATTAACAGTTTTTTTTAAAACAATATTTTTCTTTAAAAATGTATGTCACTGTTTTATATCTAAGAGGAAATGTATGGATTCTATTTGGGGAGTTAATGAAATATTTTAAAATAATCTGACATTACTGTTGGAGAAGGCATCAAGTCACGTTAAATTTATTGGTTCACATTGTCAGAGAAGCTGAGGAGGTTTCTATTCAACTGAATGTTTTGTCAACTTTTATGTCATTTCTTCAGAAACCGTGCAGAGGTTTTCACATTCTTCTTTTCAAAGGTTAGAAATACAAAACCTGTTTTTTACCCTCTTAAGGTGGAAAAACGGGTCACGTTGTGAATCACTAGTAAAGAGAAAATAGCCGCTTACTGGAGAAAAAAAAAAAAGCTTTGAGGTTGTGAGAGAAAATTCTAGAGGTTTACAGAGTCTGTTCAGCGTGATGGATTTATATTACCGTTTTGAGTTGAATTCAACTGTCTTTTTGGCCTGAAAAATCATGAAACTAATCAGATTTCCTCTAATCATCTGTTTGTGATTTGTGGTGTCAGAACATCCGGATCTAAAGAGACTTCTTCAGATGCTCATTTTGACCAAATTGCTGCATCTAATCCCATCAACCTGAAAGACCCCACCCATTATTGCTGTTTATATTTATATATATATAAAAAAGACACATTGTAATGCAGGTAAGGAGGAAAGTTAACATGTTTGGAACAAGTCTAGAACAAAAGCAGATCCGCTGATCTGTTACCTGAAGAAATTGACCAAACAGCGGAGGTTTGTTTCCGGACTGACTGCTTCTCCTTCATCTGAAACTCCTTCGGACTCCAGCATGATCGGACCGGTCACTGTGTTGCATTTAGCTGAAGAAGAGGAGGAGGAGGTGGCGAGGGTTGAGGTGGGGGCAGGGGTTTTGGACCTGTAGCAGCTGCTACCTCCTCGGCCCTCCCTGTCCCTCTGACGCTCCCTCGCTCTGTCCGGCGACTCCTCCCTCCGCTCCAGAGAATATTGTCTCTTTGTGTCTCGAGTTTCGCTCTCAGACGAGCGCCGCTTGTGGGAAGGCCGAGTGCCGTTTAGAAGCACGGCCTCAGGACCCAAACTGATCCCGCCTCCTGCTTTACCCCCTCCACTGATGGATGTTGTTACACCTCCTTTCTCCTCAAAGCTGGTGTCCAGGATGCGGTTGGAGAGCTCCGTCACTGGTGTGCTGCTCTGCGAGCGGTCCTGGTCGACCTCGGAGCCTCCAGGATGCAACGCCTGGTTGAGCCAACCACAGGAGAACAAACAGAAGGACAAGTATAAAACTAATTATAGAAGAAAAACAGTACCATGACAACATATATGATTATACACAAGTAATAAAATAATTAAATTAGAACCAATATATGACATTTTAAACTTATTTTTACTTCCAAAGGCTCATTAGAAGAGAATGAGCAGATTTAGTGAAAACGTTTAGATTGTGAAATTAATTGTAGCAGAAGGTACCTGACACGAAGAAAGAAACTAGAGGTCTAAAAGGACTTTAAGACTAAATAATCTGGTTTATCATAGAGACACCAGGTATGCTTCTTGCATACCAAATTGGTTTGACATCAGCAGAAATAACTTTATTATTGAAAGTGTTTCAAACAGAGGTATTGATAAATATGTTTGTTGAGTTTAAATACACAAGTAAAACATCAAAGGCTGAAAAATCAAGGTTTTACTTTAATAAAAGCACTTAAAGAAAAAAAAAAATGCAAATGTGAATGAATATATTTTCTTTCAAACTAACTTAAGAATTTAGGACTGTACAGACTGATACAATGGCACCTGACCTTTGACGGTGCCCTGTAGGGGGAAATATGAACAAACCACAAACTAACTGGATGCAGCGTGACATGTGGGACAATATGAGAAAAATGTAATAAAAAAAAAAAAAGCTTCTGGCAGAATTTTAATATGGACACATAAAATTTCCTGTCCAATACAGCCTCTGTCATTACTATGGAAACAAACCAGTTAAAAAGGTGTACCCTGTAGCCTATAAATAGCCGGGATAGGCTCCAGCTTTCCCGCAACCCTGAATAAGATCAAGCGGTACAGAAAATTAACGAATAATCAAAAAGGTTTCCAGACAGCAGACTGTCACAAACTTTTGCTTAAATATAAAATATCTTCAGCATAAGAGGATCTAATTTACACTTAAATTACAGTTTACAGCCCCTGTTTTTGTCCAGAAAGTGTACTTTCATGTGAGAGCGAAGCTGGAAGCAAAGCAACAAAAATCTCATAATCCATTTAGGAAGCTGTAACTCGACTACTGCTATAGCAATTGGAGATACTGCTCATGTTTAAGTGCTAAAACAGTTATGAACCAACCAGAGTGGATGCACTTAAGCTGGTGGGGGTATGAACCAGCCCCATCAACTCCTCCTTCAGCGCGCTGGGCAGCAGGAGAAGCTCCATAGTGTATTTATCATCCCTTTCCTCCACAAAGGACTTGAAGGCTCTTTTCACTGATGATTCTCTGTCACTCGGCAGACTTCTCTTCTCCTGCACAAAAAACAGGCTTAACTGTGAGGAATTGTTCCAATGCTGCATTCTTTTACACACATTTCTAAGTTATTTTACCTGGAAAAGTGCTACAAACTGCTGAACTCGGCTCTGTGCCATCACTACGGGTTCGGCCCGACCGCACAGCCACAGGCGGCCTGGCTCTGGCACCAGAACTTCAGCGCTTGTGTCCCGTATGAGTCTGTCCAAGAACAGTCCGCGCGCACCAGAAAATATGCAGTGCATGTCCACGGGGTAGCGTTCTTCCTGCTGGAGCTCTGGGTCGCACAGCCCGCGAACATACTCCTGCACAAGAAAAAACAAACCGCGTCAGTGCCCGAGGTACCAATTCCCGACTGTCACTGCAGACATAGTGAAAATGAAAAAGACCCCCCCCACCCAGAAAGATAGCACGTGCTGAAACCGAAGGCACTGACTGAGGGAATCTCCTGGCTGGGAAATGTTTGGATTAATCAGCTGAAAGTGGGTGTGGTAGCTTTCTTACACAGCAAGACTCAGCATGGACCACTTAAAATGACTCAGCGAAAATGTCTTTTAAAGACTTGACAGACAGATGAGCAGATCTGGACGAGGGCGGGTTTAGAGAAAACCTTTGACAGTAGAAGGCTTTGAATAGATATGGGCTTTTACAGGAAAAAGGGGGAAAATCAAATCTCTAAATTACTTTAGCAGATTAGTAGTTTAAATATGTATGTTTACAACCATAAAAGCCATTTCATAGATGTCTAAATTTATAGCTATTAACCAACTTTATACTGTTTACACTGGGTGGAAACAGCCATAAAGAGTTACCTGTTTGTCATGAATATTTCTGCTCTTCATAACTGAGGAGACAATCATCTGTTTTCTAACTAGTTCTGGGGGATTTACCACCTCCTGTGATTACAGCAATTCAAGTATTCAGAATAAAGTTGATCAAGCTAAAGATGCTCTGGGGAAAAAAAAGAGCAAGACTGATTAGCTTACTCTTATTCAGATCTAAATTAAATTTCGATTAAGATGGGTGGGTGACACAGTTTGGTATGCATGAGGGTGTTCACTAATGACTAAAACACTTCAAAGTTAAAAACTTCTCATGCACCTATGCAAGAAAACTGCTTGGTAACTTAATCTTGCTTTTAATTATCTTAATTATTTTATTGTGATTTCTGCAGTTTGTTATCTTGGATAACTGAAAGGGGACCAGTAGGTCCAGCTTCCACCTTTGTTGGGCCATCAAACCAGCACAATGACACTGACTGAGTAAATACTGAAAGTAAATCTCCACTTAACACGCATTAATACCCATACAACATTTTTATTTAATTATTCCCTTTTGCAGTGTCCTTTTGTTTTGAATGTTTTAAATTTGGTTTAGCACTGTGTTTAAATAAAAAAAATAATAAAAACAGAAGCAAGACTGTGTTGACTGTGCTTTATTATAATTTTAGATGAGAAATTCCAGGTTTCTGTTTACATTGTTCAGATGGGGAACAGAAATAGCAAACATGATGAGTAGAAGATCCAGTAAGAGGGTTTTATGGCCGGTACTGGAAAACCACATCTTGTTGTATTTTTATTTAATTCATTTTAAGGTGATTCTTTGGAATGGTACACCTGAAGCTCAAAGCGGCCAAATGTTGGTTTTCTGGGGTTACACATACTTGCCTTACTTCTTCCTAATTTTTCAGACGGTTGTAAACACCGGCGCATTGCCACTACCAACCAGTAGCCGTTTTATTAGTGGAAAAAATGGCTTGAACATGCCAACATAAGAGATGCAGAAAAGCATAATGTCGGTGAGACGATGTTTAAAAGGGACATCCCCATGTATGTACATAAATGGGCCTTGACATTCAAAGGGGGTAATATCTATCAGAAGCTGAAGGTGAGGGGGACGAGACAGGAGGCCAATTTCACTCCTCAGTCACCAGGAGCCAGCTCGGTATGACGTCAGGACAGGATGCATCCTGAGGTCAAGACCTTGAGGTCAATGAGATGAATAGTTCCAGAGATATAGCCAAAAATATGATTTTTCGTACATAAAGTGCCACCCGGGGGGGAAACCATAAATCCATATATCGTGACATTAGATACAGATCATCCTCTTGGGGACCTAAACACGTACATCGAGTATCAAAATCCAATTGTGAAAATTGAGTTATCGCCGGCGGCCATGATGAAACCATAATATCCCCAACACTCTACGTTTGGGGAATGTAATAAATAAAATGTAGGTAGTTGTCTTGCACATGAATAAAATATAATCAACTGTTTTGTCTATAACGACAACCCATACAACTAAATGGCTTGTTCTGATCATTTCTTTGGAAGATCAAAAAGCTGAAGACATTTTTCCCCCTTTCTTTAATGTGCAAATGTTATGACAACACGCAGACTTTTTAGCTAATTTACTGGTGTAATTGTTTCAGTCAGTGGAAATGTGGTAAACAACCAGTCATATCTGGGGAAAAAAAAGGTCCAAAGAAACAAATCAAATAAAATGTATCATATTGTCACACTTACAACTTGTGTCTAATCACCATGGTAACATGAACTGAACACTTATAACTTTTGGATTATATCATCTATAAAAAGCTCCATTATAATATTGCTGATTATTTTCAAAATGCTATACACAGACAACAAGACATTTAAATGCTGAGTATCGACTGTGACGATATTTTACACTTACTCATGACATAAAAACTTTCAACATTTAACATTTAAATTGCCGCAACTAAACATTTCCATCGGATCTTCACAACGCCGGATGGAAAAAGTTTCTAGTCTCTGTTCAGAATCACATGTTATGGAAATTATAGCAGTTTACTCAACGCACAGGAAGCACCAGCATAAAATAACACAGCCGATCAAGCAACAAGCCATCTCCGACTCTTGTATTATGCTTATCAGGAGACGGCCAGGCTGAAGGTGAAACCACAGTTCCTACATGATGGTCTCGGTTGACTAGCAGAGCTTGGCAAAGAGTGGTGAAGCGAACATGTAAGAGAGACTCGTGACTCAAGATGCAGAAGTGCGAGAGATGCTCTTGTAAGGGAATTCACAGGGATCCTGCTATCTTGCACGAGTAACCACATTGAACAATCTATACATGAATTTAAACCTCATGACTTTTAGCCTGATGACTGTTTTGGAGTTTGATGTTGTGACTCATTATGTCCCCGGTTGCTCCAGCGGTGCTTCAGCTGTCCAACTAGTTCACACCAGATGAAGACAAACGGACATATTAATAGCAAAAGGGTGTTTTACGTTTTATTTGGGTATCTGAATGAGGAAGTCTCGATTGAATAGCAAGTTACAATGCATGGTGGGTTTAAAAATCACTGAATAATTATTTGTTGAAATTCTTCAATATGAATGCTTTCCATAAAAGATAATGTCTGAACATAACGGGTGATGAGACGGGAAAGGCGGCCCATATGTTCTCCAGCACTTCCTTTGTTTTCGTTCCATGTCAGAGGTAAAATGTGACAAAGGAAGAATTATTCACTCCAAACAAGCAAATGTAGTCATTCTTTACAGATTTCTTCTATTACATCGAGCAACTTCTTAAACCATTTGAACCACAACTCCCAAGATGTTGGTGTTTGCGAACCCTGCCATCATGTGACAACAGATGTTTTATCCTGCAGCAAACTCTAAATGTAATGCAGGAAAACTGTCAGAATATATATTATATATATATATAGAGAGAGAGAGAGAGAGAGAGAGAGAGAGAGAGAGAGAGAGAGAGAGAGAGAGAATAAAGTG
Organism: Pseudomugil tenellus; assembly: GCA_037177515.1. Lineage (NCBI taxonomy): Eukaryota > Metazoa > Chordata > Actinopteri > Atheriniformes > Pseudomugilidae > Pseudomugil > Pseudomugil tenellus. The sequence continues at coordinate 5,548,947 of JBAMHX010000011.1, forward strand.
GGCTGTTAGTGAGAAGTGCATGTACAAACAAAGCTTCTTTGAGATAATGCCAAATTCAGATGTTTTAATATTTACACATTAAAAAAAAGGTTTATTACAGGTTTATCTCTACTTTAATGATTTAATTTGACAACTCTATTAAAAAGTCCACATTTGAAAGAAATGGATGCTATATATTTTTTGCAATTGTCTGGGAACCCCTTGAAATTATCCTGCAACCCACAGGGTTCTCTGCATTTTAAAGGTGTCGTTCTAACTGTGTCACTGTTGGTAGGGGAAACACATTGTACAATAAATTAAATGCTACTAAAAGATAAAAATGACCTTAAAACAACAATACAGTTGTGCAAACTGCAAACAGAAAAGACAACTCAAGACAAATTATCTTGAGAAAAAAGCGATATTCCCTCATTCTATGTTGGGTGTAGGCTTCATTCATCTCAAAATCTGGATTTATTTCTCTATTACAGAGTGTGTCTGACATCCTACTGTTGGTTTGTTAAAAAAGAAAACTACATACAATTTATTTAAATTACATTTTTCCTATTTATTTTACTTTTAGGAAAAAAAGTGTAGTAAAACGTTTTGTAATATTATTTCGTCCAAAGAAGCTGTTGCTGCTAGCTGCTGTATTTCTAAGCTGAAATGTACAATTTACAATGATTCAGAATGATGTATTATCTTTATTTCGATATTAAAGACACAAGCCCTTCATGGTGACACCTGTCTGTTGCCCTGTTTTCACATAACAGCACAACCAATGCTTTTATCTTGATTTAACCGTCTGTTAAAGCACTTAGAAAAGACTGTGGGAGGATGTTTAACTGAGTTATACACTGTTTGCAAATAAACTATTAGAGATTGTGGTAACTTGATAAAGACGTTGTCAACAAGAAAACAACAAGACGTTAACATACAAGTAAATATGAATCTAAAACAGCTTTTATATGTAATCTCACCAAACAACCATGTGAAACTGAGAACCTTACACCACAAATAATGGTGTTTATCTGATATCTGTCCACAGCTGAGCAGACAATAAACCGAATCAAATGTCATGACATTTGTGACTAAATACCAAAATGTGTAAATACTTTGGTGTTTAATGAATATGTCTGCTGTTATAATTGTCCCAAAATATCACCAGACAGAGTGGGAGTGGGGGAAATTATTTCTAATAAAAGATTTGTTTGTGTTAGCAAAACTCAGCAACCTTAGTTCTCTGCAGCACAGACCCATGAAACAACATATTACTGATTATTTATAATCCTAAAACTGCATCACCTCTTAGCTGAAAGTCTTTACGCTGCTGGGATCCTCACATTAAAGACAAATAGTTACATTTTGGCAAAATCTAGACAAACCTTGTAATTGATGGTGTATTCATGTAGACTGATTGGACGACGGTTTTCAAACATTTCCGCACGTTCCTGTGGTTTAGTTTGTGTTCAAACTCTTAACTCAAGTGGACCAAACTGCCTGGACAATATCACATAGTTAGAACAACAGCACACTTTGGGGTGATCCTCCAAGCACCCCCTGATCAATAATGAAAAAGTAGAAGAATATAAACCAGGTTCCTTGACTGGTCAAAACAAAAAGAGAAAACGATCTGCTTCCGGCAGCTTCTTCAATGGAAATAAATACTAAAAATAGACCAACATGATGCAGCCTCGGGCAGCAGATTAAGGTGCTAAAACTTAACCCATAAAAATGCTGTTTCGCAGGTTAACATTATACTGCATAAACATCATGGATGCAGATTTAGGTTTTGTTTTCTTTCTTATGTTTGTGGATAAAATGAGTGTTTTGCTGATCAATGACTCTATTGTGTCCAGACAGATTTTCTGCTCCTGGTTCTGTGATTCAGAAGGTGGATTATATCTGGTTTATACAGCGTTCTCCAACAACATGAATAAAATAACTACAGAAACTACAGAAAGGTGGTATAGTGGTTCAGTCTGATCATGCAACAAAATTAATTTAAACAAAACTTCACATATTTAATGTGTTGTCTTTTTTGTTGTAAATGAAACAAAAGACAAAAGCATGCTGATCTCATTCAAGATAAGTACGAGTAATGAAAAGTGTTGCAATGAAGGGGGGATGGGGTCCATACTAAAACTTAATGTGTTGGGTCCAACACATTAAGTTTCAATAGGATATAGATGGATGGGGTTTGGTCATCTTAATGCGCAGTAAAATTGGACTCATGAAGGATTCTGGTCTTTGTGTGCAGGACATGTGTTTTCTGAACACGTGCTTTTGTTTTTCCTCCAACCTGAATGAAATGCCTGAATTCCCTCTTCTGCACGTCATCCACCTCTGGAGTGACCATTCATTTGATTCAGGAGTGTTGGACAACGGCTGGTAGGATGGTAGATGTTAAGGACGAGACTTGGGCACCCCTGAACTAAGCAAAACTTTACTTTTACAAGCCAATCAATACCCCTGACTTTCATGCGGCCCAAAGTTAGCTTTTTGGTCCACATCAGAGTGCGGTTGGTGTTTATTTGATCTTTGGAATTGGGCCACAGTACTTTCAAAACGGACCAAACAGCAGGAGTGTGATGTGGCCTTAGATTAATAAAATCTACATTATTTTATAGACATAAGAAACATTTTAGATACACTGTGTGATTTGGGGAAGCGTTATTCAGTTTGTAAAAGTGCAAACAAAGCAGTAATAGTACTATAACCACCTTTAAAACCTGACTGAAACTTACCAAATGTGTAATCAGATTAAATTAGTTTAAATTGGTAATTCATTTGATTTTCAATCATCGTAACCAGGTTCGGAAATGTGAGGAAAAGTTGATTAACACAGAATGATCTCTACCTTTATATAAAGTCATGTGGTTTTTTTAAACTCTGCTATGTTAGATGAGACTTAAATTCAAGGGGAAAACACAACTGGCTCTATTAACCAGTTTTAAGAGGGCTTGTGGTTTTAAATCCTTATTCTAAACAATGACGTAATCAAATTACTTGCCCTTTTTCTGTGGGGCATGTTGAAATATTGAGAAATTTAGATCAGTTTCAAAGCAAAAACCACATCACAGGCGGATCAAGTGAGGAATATATGACAAAACTGTATTCATCACGTGTAATGGAAAAGTGGAGGCTGGTGCCAATCAGCCACAAAGGCACACACACCTGTTCATCATCACACCTGTACACCAGACATAACTTATTTTGCCTTTTATCTGATTAAACGCGCCACGTGCCACATAGATATGCTGGTTTTTGTATTAAATCGCAAGTGAAACTGTTGTGAAAAGTCTCACCTTTGCCTTCGATACATCGTCTCTGTTTCCTCTGAGTTGCAGCCAAATCTGCCGTAATGTTTTGCTGCCGTGCGGCTGTCCTGTGTGGTCCAAAAGACCGATAATGGTGAACGCCACTTTAAAAACCTGCTCCACTCGAGGCTTGGCGCATTTCAGCTCCTCTTCTTTATCCTCCAGTACGGTAAACTCGTCCACAGTAAGGGCCTCTTGCTGCTGCCTGCCCGCTGACGCAGGGAGCCGGCTGGTCGGTTGCTCCGGGAACGTTAGCTCGGTGACTCGTCGCATTCCGAGCAGGGGCCGCGTTGTTGACATTCCGCCTCTCCGTCCGACCGTCGCTTCTGACAACGACGTCTCAGTATTCAAATCCTACGGCGGTGCTCTTACACTTTAGCGTTTTCATGGTATCGGTTGGTGTATGTTCCGGAGCAGCGCGGTAACGTTTTCGGCGTCAAACGACATGAACACAGCGGTTGCTAGCTTTATAACTCGGAAGCTCCAAGTGACGTATCCGGAAAGTCCCAGTGATGGCGTCATCAAAACACGACAGCAGAGCGAAGAGAACACAAAGTGTAATGATGCTTATCTGCTGAATAGTTAAGGAAACAAAACTAAACGATAAAGTGACTTCTTTACTGACGATATCAAAAAAGTACCCGTTAGATGAGACACGCGCCATTTTTTAGCAACTAGTCAGAATTTAAATGGCGTGTTCAGAAAGCTTGTATGGTTTTGCAATGAGAGGCAGAGTGCAGCAGCAATACTGCTGCTGTCTGTTGGTTGGATCGGACACCACAGCAGATATATGCAGCTCTGCCCTCTCATGGCTGCAGCAGTCATTGAATAGACCAAGCACCAGTTTGTCCATTTCTCACGACCAGGGGCAACACAATCTTTAGTATATATTTAAGATTTCTTGTTGTCCTAGAAAATTTCCTTTTCAAACACACTTAATAGTGCCAAGGGAATATAGACATTTTTGTGTTTTAATAAGCAATATTACATGTACACTTTCTTACAACATGACTCCAGAGTAAGCTATCATGTTTTGTCATCCATTGTCACAACAGCCATTCTATTGTACAACAGTGACTTCCTAATTATGAATTATTTCCTTTTTTAATAATTAAAATAGATTTTTATTCATTATATGTGTATTTATGACCAGATGCTTGCATCTATCTATCTATCTATCTATCTATCTATCTATCTATCTATCTATCTATCTATCTATCTATCTATCTATCTATCT
>JBAMHX010000011.1:5553582-5568101 GCA_037177515.1 Pseudomugil tenellus
TATATATATAATCATAATTTTTTTTACACTCAGAGTGGATGAGCTGATCGTTCCTGTGAACATTGTAGGACAGAAGTAAGTGTGAAACAGTGTCTGAAATTTGCTTCCGATACTTCTACTTGCATGTAGAAGTATCGGGAGTCTACCTTCCTGTGATGTTTGATACGGCCCTCAGCTCGCAGGGCTTATATGTAAATGAGAATTATTCCAGTGTGGGTAGAAACTCTGCTCCGCCCGTACCATCATGTCTCCTCTAGATTGGCCATCACATCCCATCATTTACCCGCCATGCCACCTTCCTTTGGGACGGCTGTGCCTGATGAAATTTGTTACACTTACTCTTTTGATGGAGGTTGTCATCAATACAACATCTTGAAGAAAGAAAAAGTGAAGAAGATGGGCCCATTCTGAAATAGATAAGTCAATTTAGGAGGCAGAAGCAATTTTACGAGGCTGACACGACCAGTCAATGAAAGTGGGAGATTTTGCATCTGTCTATCATACACATGAGCTTATAAATCATTTGCATTTAGTTGAGTTTAAAAAGAAGCTTTGGATTCCTGGGGATGTTAATTACCAGGTAAAAGAAGTGGTCACAAGAAAATCTAAATGGAAATTGAATGGAAAACTAAAGTCAAACTCATAAAAACAGATTTATACAAATGTATATGAAACCACAGATTCACCCAAAGCCTCCTAACAGCTTAAGAAGTAGTTAAAGGGATACTTTTACACCAAAGGGGTCAAAATGACTTAATCTGCATATGGACCAATGTTATACTTGCATGTGTCACATGTTTTACAAGAGATTTGGGGGTCAACCCTAGTACTTGTGGTCAGGAGCTAAAGAAGAAGGCTCTGGAGAGGGGCATCAATCCTGTCTGGTGCCACAGTGTAACAGGTATAGAAGATCGGGACCAAGCATAGAGCATCTTTATTATATTAATAACTTTAGGAATAAAATCAAATCTGTCAAGAGTATCTGAAGGAAAAAATTTTATACCTAAAAATAAATCACAACTCCCATTTCTCCATAACACACTGGCTTCATGATCATAGAAACCCAACAAGACATTATGAAAGAGAAAGGCAAAGTGCAAGAGATGATACAATAGTCATTTACTTTTACTGTCTGGAGAGATCTCATAGAAGAGACAGAATGCTGAATTAAATGAGCCTTTCAGCACTGATCATCGAAGTGTTAAACTCAGCAAGTTCTGTTTCTTTAAGACATGTTTTCAGGTAAATTGAGACAAGATAAGACCTGAAAAGCTTAATTACCTACGTAGGTCAAGTTTCAAGTGCTATGGAAGGGACACATTATAAAGAGGGAATAACTTGAAACTCCTTCCTTTTTAAAGGGATTTTGAGGCCAGTGCTGATATTGATTATTTTATACCAAAATAAAAGGAAAATTGAGCAGTTTGCAGGATTTAGTGACATCTAGTGGCCAAATATGGTCAGCAGCAAATATATTAGACATTAATATATTTACATCTTAGTTTGTCTGCTCTGGCATTTTGTAGAAATATGGCAGCCCCCAAGGATATAACTCCCCTCATAAAAGGTTTTTCTAAAAATAAAGATTTTATTTTCATGACTATACCAGTGAATATACTGATAGATCTGACAAAATATTACAGACTGAACCTTTAAAGCAAGAAAAATGTTTTCTGTTTTTTTTTTTTTTTTTAGTTTTTTTTTAGTAAAATATTCCTTTATACCCCCACTTTTACTATCCTAAATAATACATTTAAAGTTAAGTGGAGCTCATACAGTATGTCGAAAATATGCAGAACTCATCATTTCGCCGTTATGAAGACAGCCAGCAATGACAGAAGACAGCTCCTGTCTTAAAAGGGCTATTGTGAAGGCTTAAGATGTTTTAAGTTAATTTAAAAACTAAAATAATTTTAGTTCTTCTCCTTTAGAAAACAGGAAATAAATAATACATATTTTCCAATAAATAAAAGATGGATGAGTGATGCTTTCAAATCACAGCATCTTGGGATGATCAGTGAATGTGTGTTCATGGGGAGTATTTAAGGTGACACACAACAGCCTGAGAAAATACAGACAGTTAAATGTAAATTTATAAACTCCAGAATAAAAATCAAATCCATTAAAAGCAACCAGAAACAGCAGAGATTTATGCTTTTTGGTTCTATGCCATCAGCTGCCACTAGATGGCGGTGCTGGCCTCGTAATAACAAGTCTCACATCTCCGATCTGCCTGTGCTCCCAGATGACAGAGAAATATCGACTTAAGGATGCTTCAAATCAATATTTTTCATTATTTCGGGTCCACACGTGAACAGAGAAAGAATATTGTCTTTACTAAAGTTCACATTGTTACATTATGAGGGGAGTCTGTGAGAAACAGGCAGAGGTGACAGCAGCAGGCTGTTGTATTGTTCTTATCATCGATATTTCTGCTTTAGTCCACACAGCTGGAGAAGCAACACACTCCAGTCGCGTGCTGTATTTGCAGATATGGAAGTCAAAGTCTCTGTAAAATGTATTTAGTTTGGATTTTAATCTAAATATAAACATGTTTTACTTTTGCTTAAGTTTTGAAACAGTCCATTTAGATATGAAAACTAAAACAGAAAAATCTCTGATGTGAACTTCACCAGAGGGCGCCATAGCTCAGGTGCATGTACTGCAGGTGTGTGTTGTGTGTGTGTGCACAGCTGTGACTGCCACCTGCAAGGTGAAAGGGAGTCTGACCTGCGACACATGCTCCTCTTTATTTCCACACGGCTTCATCTGTGTGTGATAGAGATGGAGAGAAGCGCGAGACAGACAAACCCCGGTATCCTGGGGACTGCTTAGTAAAAAATGGCCTTTTCCCACATGAAGTGGAAAACTCAGCCAGCTGAATTTTTGCAGTAAGAGTTTGGAGATCCACTGTAGGATGCAACCAAATGTCTGCAAGGCAGAATTAGGGCCAAGATCTTTAATTACTTAAATGTGGTTGCACTTCAATATGAATCAAATAGCACACAACCCAAGAGAGGAACATTAAAGAGAGCCCAGAGGCTTTTGCATGAATAAAAATAACAGCAGCCTCACCCTTTGCATCCGCTAGATGCAGCTGTGTTGTGGTTTCTCGCCATCACAGAGTGAAACAACCTGGATGCAGCCGCCTGATGAGATGCTTCAAGAAACTTATGATCCCCTTTAAACTATCAAGCATCTGCCAAACATTGCCATACACTCACCTAAAGTCAGATTTGTGTAAAGGATAATCAACTTTTGTGGCTTATATATAATTTTAAAACCACAAATAATAATTTTTTTGCACTAATGTGACATGTGGAAATGATGGAATGTATGAAAATGTATTTGGTGAGGTAGTTCTCAGTGATGAGGGATGAAAAATAAACTAAACAGGTATTTTTCCAGCATTTTCCACAGTGAAATTGACGTCATGATGGTCATGATGGTGTATTTTCACTCTGGATGACTTGTCTGCAGAGACTCTGAATAATAAAATCATCATGGTAGGATCAACATTTAATCTAATTTCTGTTGATTTCTACTCTTCACAACCAAATAAAAAAGCTTATATAGATGATTAATCAGATCAACTGCATGTGCTGAATATAATTAATTTATTTAATAAATAGGTTGAAACAAACAGACACTGTTTAGCTGAGGATCAGATTCAGACCAAACCTGTACGCTTATCAGCATGATTAAGTCTCTCCCATCTTCTTTCTCCTCACCTTGAATCCTTTTCTTTCCTTCTCCAGAAGAAATAAACAAAAGCCAACACAGTGATGAAGGCAGCAGGTGCAAATATGAGCACCGTCCCATCCCAGCGTGCAACACACTGATTGGCACCTTCACATCCTCTTAACCAAGGTGTGTTTGACTAAAAATGAAATCTAAATGCAGAGTTTTACAGCAACTTGATGGAATATTCCTTCAGTATGTTTCATGTTTGCTGAATATCTGACTGCTGGATTCCATCTGGGATCGTACGGACGTGGAAATAAAGATAAAATGGCTTTAAAAAAGCTGATCACAACACCAAGAAATAAAACTCATGTAATATTCCTCATGCAGTCAAATTAGACTTTATTCTACCTAATTGCATGTTTACACACTTTTTATGTACTTTCCTCCTTCTGTTTTTATGTACCCGGCAACAGAAGGAGAAAACGTTTTCTGTTCATGACCTGCGCTAACTTGCTTTTGAACATCTGAAGTTAATTAAAAAAAAAAATAAAATAAAATAAAAAATAAGGACATCTGAAGCTTAGCAAGTAAAGTTGAGTTTACACTAGATATTTATTAGGATTTATTGTTGTAAACCCCCTCTAGCCTGGTAGCTGGAGCTGGTACAGTGGGATTAATTTAAAAAAAGATAAATTAGAATTGGTTCAAATAAAAAATTTCCAGGCCTTAAGCCTAACAATACAAATTCTAAAGTATAAAAGAACAAAAAAACCTAAAATAAATAAAACCAATAAATAAAACAAGCTGCAGCTCAGTAAAACAGAAACGGCCTCACACTAAGTTAAAAACCAAAAAAATAAAAAAAGGTTCTAAAAATAAGTTTAAAAAATGGACAATTAGCTCCAAAGCACAGTAATTTCTAACATTGCACCTCCTGTTTTAGTCATGTACCCACTAAACCAGAGCTGCTGTTAATAATATCGTTCCAGAAACCACCTTCAATATAATTTTATCCTAACTGGACCAGACCAGTTTAATGCCATCATAATAAGATAAAAAAAACTTTTAAAATAAAAACTTTTCTTTTTATTATAGTAAAAGAAATTAAAGAAGAACAAATGCATTAGCAATATTTTTACATTTGATCAAATATTATTTTTAATGGAAATTTATAGAAAAAAATGAACCGTACCAGCTGATCTCCCCTTCGTGGGATAGGTTGGTTGATTTATTCTCTTTGAATATATTCTCTTTACATATTCTTTTCAGTTATTTATTTTATTAAATTTTATTTATTTGATATAGATATTATATTATTTGACATATTTCACATTTACATAGTTACTCAGTTACATGTTTATTAAAACTTACACATCACAAAGAATTTACTAAATTTAAAAAAATTCATTTTAGTAACTTTACAAGATATAGAAGTTATTTTATTTTAACTAAACATACGTGTACATTTCTACTTATAAATAAGACATTAAAGACAAAAAAACATTTTAAAAATGTCCACACATACTGGTGGAGTGTACTCTATACTCTCATATGTGTTGCCATGGCAGCATAAACAATCAGCCAATCTGTCCAGAGCTACTGATGCTTGTCCACTCTCAGGCCTACCGTGTTTACTGAGAAGAATGTCCTCGTCCATCAGACTGAAGGTAATGACACTGAATCTGTAAGGAGTCATGAGTGGACATTCCTTCTCAGAGTGCATCTGAGTTTCTGTAAGAGCTTCCTCAGAGTGGGACTTGTTTTAGCATCACAGACAGTTTAGCTGAACGTCTGTAAAGACAAAAGCTGGCAAGAATTCCAGCCATTAGCCGAGATTCACAAGTGTAATTTGTGCTTCAGAGATGGAAGCTGGTCAGACAAAAATAGACCCGGTGAGTAACAATAGAGGAACTGGGGAAAAAACAGAAAGCTTGGCTCAAACATCCAGTAAAGGTTGGCACACAGGTACCCAGTAAGGACACAGTTCAGCCAGGTTCCCACACTGGATAATGAAGCTCACAGTTCATGACTAGTGCCAATAATACGTAGCGAGGGAAAAAAGGTGCGTGAAGGTCATGATGATGGACGGGGAGGTAGCTCCCTCACATAGATATGAAATAGTAAAATGGAAAAAATTGACCAGTTTTAACATCAGATGCATCAGATGCAGAGGTACTGAAGACACATTAAATAATCAAGCGGCTGGAAGAACTATAAACAAATGTTAATGACTTTAATGGGTAGTAGATGAATCACAAACCATGTGGGAGGTGGATGAATGGAAAATGAATTAATTCAGACATGTTTTCAGTTTCAGTTGTCCCATTATGATACTGTAATCATATAAAATGAATAAATCAATAGATTTTCCAGCAAAAAGACCAACCAAAAGGAGAAAACAACATTTATTACTGATAATAATTTGTAAAAATAACACACAGATCAACAGTGACCAAAGCTTTTCTCATCTGCAGATCATTCCCTCTCTCTCTCTCTCTCTCTCTCTCTCTCTCTCTCTCTCTCTCCATGTAGAATCTCCGGAACTAGAGCTAGTTAACACTGTGGCCTCACAGCAAGAAGGTTGTTGGTTTGAGGCTTGGCTCGGGGAAAGTCCAAACAGTGACCTTTCTGTGTGGAGTTTGTGTGCTCTCACCGTGTTAGTGTGGGTTCTCTCTGGGTATTCCAGCTTCCTCCCACTGTCCAAAGACATATGTTGGTCACTTTAAATAGCCTCTAGAAATAATTGGGAGTGTGATTGCAAGTTTGTCCCTGTGGTGGACTGATGACCTGTCCAGGGTGCACCTGCCTCTCACCCCATGCTTGCTGGGATGGACTCCAGCTTCCCTGCGACCCTGAGTAAAAAATATGTGACCCTGGACCACAAAACTAGCTGTATGGGTAAAATAGCGTAAAATGGAATAATTTGTGCAAAATGCTGATCTTCACCAGTGGAATGTATTAAATCAGAGGTCTTCAATCTTGGTCCTCGAGTGTCGGTGTCCTGCAAGTTTTCCAAGTGTCCCAGCTGAAGCTGGAGGGTTGAAGACTCCTGATTTAAATTTTAAGTTTATAGGGTTTGAAGATTTAAATAGTTTTAAAGGGTAAGCAGAAAACAATCATTTGTAAGATGGACTTTTGAGGTTCTAAATGAAAAAAGAAGAAAAAAGCGAAATTATGTGTAAATGATGTAAAAATATGTGATGAGAATTTGAGTAGGTTTCATAAAATTAATGTATGATACAGAAATGTATGAAAAGAAGAAACATACTCTTTTTATTTTAGGATTCACAATAAAATGATTGATAGAAACAAAAGATGTTTGATCACTTTTCTTAACTGATGTCTTTCAACGTTTTTACTTTAATGTTTCTGATGTTTTTCTTCTACTGAGCATTTGGTGGTGCGTAAACAGCTTCCACTTATAAACTGTGACTCCTGGAGACTGACATGACATTGTAGACTCCTAATTTATTTTACTTATTTATTTATTTTACTAAGGTTGTCTTAGGTAATGACGTCATTTAGCGAATTCTACCACTTTCACAGCATCCAATAGCTACTTTTCTTGAGGAGTTGGAAATGCTGCCACGGAGGCTGGATGAAACTGTTTGTAAGTCCTGTAAGAGCATAAATGGGCCTTGATTTATTTCCAGCCTCATGTTAACATGGTGTTCACATGGTAGGTACTTATTGATGTGAACAAATAATGTAAACTAATGCACATGAAATGAATTTTGACATCTTTTTCCTAGATTTTCCTAGATCTTTTTCTCCAGCAGCGGAACACTTGTAGCTTCAAACCTGGCAACAGAAACCTGACCGATGTCTATTTTCTTGACAGAGACGTTAAAAAGTTTCATATTTTCGTGCCGGCTGGGAACTTTTGTTAAGTGACTTCATAACAGCAGAGGCAGGCTAAACGGAGCGTTTCTGCTCCCTGTGAAAACGTGTTAAATGATGATGAAGACATGATCCTTCTGCTGCGATGAGACGAAAAGAGATAAAACAAAAGCAAAGACTATTAAAAGAACTGAAGGAGGGAAGAAGGGATGACAAGAAGATGCATATGTGAAGGGAAAAAAAGGGAAAGTGCTGCATGTGGTTTCTGGGCCTCATGGTGGGAAATCGAAGACAACACTTACAGCACACACACTCAACCACACCCGCCCACTTAACAAATTTATTTATGTACAGCTCAGCTACCGCTCCCACCCCCTCCATTCACACTGACTTTCCCTCCCTCTCTCCTCATCCTCTTCTCCTCCCTTCATCATCCCTCTCTCTATTGCAGGTCATGAGAGATAGCAAAGAGATAAATTTCACAGGCAATAAAAGGCCCCGCATCATGAATAATAAAACAGCCGTAATCCCGGGCAATGATTTATACATCTGATGGCTGCGCACACGCGCAGGCAGGGAGTCGCACATCGAACGGCGTTAAATTGAGACGAATGGTGATGCAGGATGTGGGACCGGTGCTGGACACACACCCAATCACACGCTTTACCCACTCACAGACACAAACACCCACCCACATGTGCTAAAGATCAATGCTGAAATAAGGTGGAGAAGCGCTCACACTGCTTCAGTGGCGGAAAATGAGACAAAGCGTTTTTTTTCTAGTTGGTGACAATTAATACAAGTTTATTCTCTGGATATTTGTGAACCAAAAGCACCAAAATATGAACATAAAACAATGACCTTCAATGAGAGCTGCTGTCCTGCAGGTGTTCAATGTTTCACTACTCCAACAGACTTAAATTAAATTGATCCAACAATTCTGTACAATGACTTAACATGAGTTGTGTGTCTTGGACACACTTTGCTTTCTGCTGGATTTCTCTTATCTGTGTAACTTCAGGGTCAGAAGGTTTTCCGTATAACAACGCTAGCTGGTTCACTTATTACCAGGGTAAATCCTCATTACGCTGAAAGGCTAACCTGCTGCTGAGTAGGTTATATTCTGGATAAGAGATCAACAAGCAGAAAAAATACACCTTCTGATCAATCATACTGGAAAAGTGCCGCCCATTTTCAGAGGATCCCATCAACAATGCTACACAGATTGTGAGAAGAAGTTCAAAAAATCTATTAGCAAAGTAAACGGAAGAAACAGATGGAGCTGTGCCCAAAACTTCTGGGCTGTAACAAAGTGATCCGAGTGCTGTCCATATATATTGTCTGATGAGTATTTTTGGAATTTGCAAAAGTCAAATGATTTATTTTTAGGTCAGCTATAAAATGAGTTTATTTCAGGCTGAGGCTGTGTTGAAATGTTATATCCTGTTACAAGGTGCAGAGCCTAATGCAGACAAAAGAAACCGGAAGTAAACTGGTAAACTGGTAACCAAACATAAACGAAGATCTAAAACGGTATCTGTGTTTCCGTTATGTAAATAAAAAAAGTGTTTCCATTACACCTTTGTAATACATTTTTATATACAATACAGTTGCTACTGTGAAGTACTTTGCATATACATATATACAAATACAGAAACATTCAGGTAAAACATCATTAACACATTTTCAGGTCATGACCTTTATTTTATCAACTTTCCTCTTTCAGAAATATTAAATGAAAATATATCTACAATGTTGAAATATGAATAGATATATTGTCACACTGAACAGATGCTTCAGCTCTGCATTTCTTTTCAAATTAAAAGCTGGTGGACATCATTGAAGGATCTAATGTACATGCCGTGTGTGCATGTTTTCTGCACCGGTGTTGCCAGGACGATGCTGATTGGTTACACTAGTGTGCACAATGCATCATTGGTAACATAGTGTAACGTGTACAAAGTTTCAACTTTTACCCCATTGGTACAAACAAACTCATTTTTAATTGTTTATTTTATTTCTTTTTGTGTCAATTTATCTTAATGATCTATTTGCTTTCACACTCTCTTATCTTTGCATTATTATTTATCTTTGTTTATAATTAATTACGCCTTGATTTGATATTTTATTGCTTCATATTTTTTCAAGCTCTTTCTTTCTTTCCTCTATTTTGTTTTCATATAACACTGTAGATGAAATCAGGCAATAAGGGGTTAATCGTTATTCTTCCTTTGCTTGGATACATCTGTTTAACAGCCTGATGCTCAGCAGTAACATATTGCTCACATATGAACATTAAGATTTACAATGAAATAAAGAATACAACTCTGAAGATGAAAATCCACTGAAACACTTCAGGTATTAAAGAGCATCTGTTTATGAGAGATGACAGAAGTATTGACTGTCAGAGTGAAAGAAGAGACGCAGAGGAACCCATCAGTTCACATAAGAGGGAATAAAAACATACAGAGTCTTTGTGCCTCTTGTTTGTGAGTATTAAATTGTTCTTACTGTGATGTTTATTGAGAATTTATTCTGATGGAATAGATGTTACTGTGACCAGCCTATGCAAGGAAACATGCTTTGTGATTCATACAAAAACACATTTGACTGATGGGGAGTAAATGTCAAGAGCTTAAAGTTGCAGCTTAAAACAAAAATCAAAGGTGTAAAAAGCTTTACGTGAATCAAATAATCACTTTTATTCTCCTAGAAAGAACTATTACTGGACCATTCACAACTGACTGGCTCTTTGGCAACATTCAAAAAGTTAAACGAAGCAGGCTCACCGCTACCAGCTCGGCTGCTACGACTAACTTTTAGTGTAGAAATAAATACTTGAATGATGTCGCTGCGGTTATAGATGCTTCAATCGACTTAACAGTGATGGTATTTTATTTTCCATACTGTGTAGTGAGGGCTTTGTTGGTGTTAAGCACTAAAAGAACCAAAAATTTCAGAAGTTTTCTATTAACTTGACCTTAAAATGCATTGAAATAGACGATGCAGTTGTTCTTATTTCATCATGGGATGAAATTTTTGAGAAGAGGCCTGATAACAGGTAAAAGCTTAAATAATATTGATTAAAATGAATACAGTATAGCAACACCACAATTGCAGTAAATAAGAAATTGAAGTAAAATTTTGCTTCTAAATCTAAGTAAGGTATAAAAACTCACCGACAGAGCTGATCCCTTTGAAATCATCTACACAATGTTTGTAAAACAGATTTAGAGGAGCAAACATAACTTTTCTGAGTCATTGTAATAAAAGTAGTGTCCAAAATTCACAATGAAACAAAGAGAAGCTCACAATTCTTTTTCATTTTTCAAACCTGACTGAAGCTAGTCTAATCACTGCTTTCTATAGGTTTTGGTACAAAAATAGATTAAATAATGTAGAAAATTAGCTTCAGTTCTGCGTAGTGTAAATTCCACTAACTGTATGTTGCATTACGCTCAATGAGATCATCTCTTAAGCTCTATATTAAATGACAGCTTCCTTTCATTCTCTCCCACTCACAGCCGTTATCCTGCTTGTTTGCTTTTTTCTCAGTCTCTTCCTGGCTTCTTCTCCTCAAAGGAAAGAGACGAGAAAATAGGAATTGGGGTAAAAGAAGGAGAGTAATGTAGGGAATAATCTTGTGAACTGTGAAAAGGAAAAAGTCAACATTTAAAACAACCAACATACATATTGCATTTTTTAATTGTATCAGATTTAAGATAAAACAAGAAGATATTTCTTTTCTTCTTCTTTCTTTCTCCCACAACCCAACTTTCCTGGTTTGCTTTCTTTTTAACTCACCATCTTCTTCCTTCCCTCCCACAGAGTGATCCTTTGCAGACATGCCTGTTCGATGCTACAGCCCATTTAGGGCCTTTCTGCTGCAGCCACCAGGTAATTGGAGCTGTATGCTGGACCAGCACATGACACGAGGGGGGTCTGGAGGATGTATACGTGTGTTTTTCTGTAGCAGAGCCAAAAGACGACAAAGAAAAACAGGAAGCGCCAGGAGGAAAACAAAAAAGCAAGATTTCGAGGCTGCAGTAGCATCAGGACCAGGAAGTCCTCTGTTTATTGTAAGAAGCTGCTTTTTTGAAGCAAGAACATTTTAAAATAGGCAAAAAATAGGTGGGAAAGAAATGTTTCCAAGGAGCCCTTTTCACTGTTTTGCTTAAAAACCCCTTCACACTTGATTAATTAAATGCTATAAAATATAAAAAATTATCACCTGTGGAAGAGACCTAACTGAACAAACTCCATCCAATCATTTCAACTGACCTGTTCTAAATGATTGGATGGTAATATGTCTATCAAATAAACCCTAAACCCCTCTACTTTTGCCCCTTTTCATGGGTGAATTCTGCGCTCTCAGAGGCTTGAAACTTTCATAAATGCAACACAGCGAGAGCTTGAACTTGGGCAGCTACATTAGCTAGTTATGTAATTGGGTGCATAAAGATTTCTATCACCTTTCACAAATAAAAATCACAATCTCTTTACATAAATTGGTAAAATAAAATCCATATTGTGAACCCTCGGGAACAGGATTTGTGTGTTTCTGTGCTTTGGTGTCAGGTGGAGTCTGGTTTGAAATTAAAATCATCCACAAACTAAACACATTAAGGTTGTTTTCACAACTGAATATAGGAAAAACTCAATAAAAGACAATCCTCTTCATCATAGCTGCTTATATTTAACATGAATAACTAATCAGTCAATCACATGGCAGCAAGGTAATGCATTTCTTCATGTAGAAATGGTGACGATGATCTGATAAATATCCATTTCAGCTCCACATTCAGATGGTAGGATCAGAATTTGGTATCTTTGGTGACATTTTGTTGCTGACCATGTCGATCCCTTTATCACCACAGTGTAGTGTTTCCTGATGGATACTTCCAGCAGGATGATGCATCATGTCACAAAGCATCATCTCCAACATGACAAGAAAATTCACTGCACTCCAATGGCCTCCACCATGGACATAGTTTTCGGGGGGGACACAGGGGACATGTCCCCTGAACTTTTTCAAAAAAAATTTTTTGTCCCCTAAAATGTCCAAACACAATATTTTGCTACAGTAAACGGAAACAAGTCAGGTACTAGAACCACAGAGAAAACGGTTGCACGAGCTGAAGCCTGTTTTCACTGAGTTTAGCCTGCCTACAAGGTTCTTCATTGGTTCAACTTTTTCTTATTCACCACTTTCTTGGAGGCTAACCGTTCCCATGATCCACTGTGTAAATCATGTGGAAGTCAGTTTCCCACTTTTGTCTACATTAGCAATAATGATTTACTAGTACAGGTTTAAAACATAATGTTACTTAAAAAAACTCTTGAAAATAACATTTCCATTACTCAAACAATGGCCAAATCTCAAAAATGGATACATGGGTCGCATTATTTATCATAAGAGGACAGAACAGAGAGAGTGTCCCATCTGTCTACTCTAACAGAATAAGTAGATGACATGAAGCAGTGGCCCGACGTTAGCTACGTTGTCATCATAAATGACTAATGTTTTTAACGAGGGTGTCAATGGCGATGAACTCCGTAACTATAAAAGCACAGAGGCTTATAACTATAATAAAACTAATATGAAACAGGGAAATGATTGTGTTACAGTGGACTGTTCCTGCATGATTGTTTAGAAAAGAACAAAATAAAAGATTCCACATGAACTAACCTGGACTAATAATCAGAGTTCTTACTTCGTGTTACACTGCTGCAGGTTGAAGCAGGTTTCTCATCAGCTGCATTGTATTGGTATCTAGTTAGCCTTTGCCTGTAATTTGCTGGTGATTGTTCGTAGCCCAGATATAATTCTGAATCTGGATGGAGCTCTGTCGGTTTATGATCAACTAAAATTAAGAGCAGAGGAAGAACCTCTTAGGTGGGTGTTTGTCCTTCAGCGCTGTGAGCCATTGTTGTGAAATCACCTCATCTCTCTGCATCATCTTGCGAGTGACTTTATGGTCATTATGGTCACTTTATGAAGCCCTCTGAGACAACTTGTTGTGATACTGGGCTATATAAATAAAAGTGAATTGAATTGAATTGAATTGAATTGAATTGAATTGAATTGAATGGTCGTAACATGCTTCATTCATAAAATCTGGAAGTTTCTGCGAGTTGTAAATGTATCCAACAACTACACATGTTTTCCCCAAAGACATTTGTGTGAGTATATAAAATCAAATCACACTTCTAAAATAGATTTTTATGCATGCTAATTAGCGAAGACCGGAAGTGAACAACCGACTTTCCTGGGAGATCAGGTGCAATGGCAACACCCGGTGCCATAACAGGAAAGTGATGGGTATGATTGGCTGTCCCCAGCTGTTACTCCATCTTGCTTGCACATCTTTAGACTCTATGCTTTTTCGACTTGTCTGAGTATTTTGCAGTGGTACATTATTGATCACTAATCAAACAAGTGAGCGGTGCTACTTTTTTTTTAATCACATAAACACGTTTGAGTTTAAAGTGAGTGAAATGAGGATATGTTCCTACAATGAAGGAGCACATTTCTGATCCTGAGACATAAGCTGGAAGTAAAATAATAAAAAAAGAAAAACGTTCAGTTTTTAAAAAAAAATATATTAATACTACGAGCAACAGTCAAACTAAAGGAATGATCCCACACTTACTTTACCTGAATGTTTTGTATTGACATTACTGATTAACTTTGGTATGTTTACTAGTTCTGCTGTTGTTTCTATGACGAAACAGCTGATGTGGGTGTTCCCAAAAACTACTCCCGGCAACTGGCCAATCAGATGCGTGCATTCTCTTTCTGCTTGTTTCTAGCAGACACCTACAGTGAGGTTCAATGTGATATAAATAAAGGAATTTGGGGAAAATGTGATGTTAATTCATGCCTATGTGGACTTCCAAAACAAAACTATTTAGTCTTCTTTCACCTCCACCTGCTCAACCTCCCACTGAGCTAACTGCAGACATGTTTGCATCATACTTTACTGAAAAGG
>JBAMHX010000011.1:5599024-5613080 GCA_037177515.1 Pseudomugil tenellus
TGAAAATAGAATGTACAAAAAACTTTCCATTTTCTTTTATCATACTTATTTAGAATAGAAAAATACTAAAAAAAAAAACACATTTTTTTAAGGTTATGCATAAACTCAGAACTTCATGTAAACATTTTAGCTATTGTAAAACGTATGTAAATGTAAAAGAGAATGAAAACATTTCCTGTTTGTTGCGGCATGTTTGTAATAGAAAAGAGCACATGACTATGACGAAGGCATGAATAGAGTGTTTACTGTGATGCATTTGTAATATAAATAACACATCGATGTGATGAAAGGGTGAATAAATGCAGTTTTAGAGATTTACACAGCTGCTGTGTGCCAAATAGAGAGCAACGGATGAATTGCAAAATTAAATAAAGGAATAAACGAACTACGACACGTTTGTGTCCGATCTTTTCCTATTTCTGCAGCGGATCAGATCAGAAGAACTTCGTCTCCCTGACTCTAAATATGTTGTACAAAGTGTCATAGTGTATAAATAGCTATTTTCTATGTACAGATGAGGAATTGGCTATTACGTGGGTTGATATATCAGCAGATCAGTGCCGACTTATTTCAGGATGAAACCTCTGTTGCAAAAACGTGGCTGGAGACATTCGTGAACAGCCTTAAAACAACAACAGTCTGTGTATACACAAACAGTATGTTGTATTTGACATTTATGAGATAGTTTCATTTACTTTTTCTAGACCTAATGTCATCGTACTTACCGCTGATTCATCTACTCCTCTGATAGTCGGAATTGCGCCAGGTTGTAAAATAAACTTTGAAGTAAATCCACTTTTAAAAAGTTCTGTCTTCAGAAAAGTGCCGCTCGCACTTTCTGTTGTGGGTTGTTGAGGGTCGACCACAAGTCTTCTTATTCTGTAATGGTGGTTCACAGGAGTGAGCCTTCTTCTTCTGTGGTGTTTAACGGCTTGGCGTGCGGGGGTGTGTCTGTTGACCAGTATGCCGGGAGCCGACTTCCTGGATAAGATAGCTTGCTAAAAATTTTCAGGTACGAAGGGGGGAGACACCAATGTGCCGCGTCAGCACGGTGCTGTCAGCCGTTTTCTGCACTTTTCTTTTTAAAGCTATAAAACTCCAAAAAGGGATGGATGAAAACAAAACTACTTCCTGGATTGTTTTATGGTATAATTAACACTTACAGAAGGTTAAAAGCTCATAAAAGTCCATTTTGCATAGTATGGCCCCTTTCAAAGGCAACTACTCAATTTGAAATATATCTTTTTGCATGTGCAGGACAGGAAATGTGCCACTGTGCAGGCCTTAAACATAAATTCATGCACTTATTTTATTTGCGTTACAGAAACAGAAATAAGCTTTCAAAGTGTTCATATTTAACATGTTAGCATGATTCATGCTAGCTCTCATGCACCAAGCACATACAATAAGGAAACATTTCACATTGTAGTGGTGTAAAACTCTCAAAAACCACAGTACAACAAGCAAACACATCAAAAGCAGCTTTCAGGGGTTGTAAAAGTTCAACCTCCTACTAGAGATGTCTGCTTCAGTACTTTACTACTTTATACAGTTTTAATACTTAAACATGACTCAAAGTAATCGCAGCTCATCATTCCTGTTTTATGTCAAGTGTCCAAGACGTTGTTGTTGAAGTCAGTCGCATCCCCTCTTACACTCTAATGTTCTTCATCTGACTCCAAGGACGGCTCACTTCATTCTCTGCAGCATTGAGTGATTCGCAAGCAGCCGCCGTCTGCGAGGGACCTGAAACAGTTTCTACACAATCATAAATTACTCATAGGCTGACCGCTCTGTTGGTGAGCTGCAGGGAGAGAGGAAGCAACAGATGCCGCTCATTGTTCAGCTATTGATAATGGTTTACAAAGGAGGAGATATACAAATGTCAATACAAGCTGATTTGCAGTATTTCTGACAATAATCCTTCCTGAACTGAGCTGAACTTGATGTGTGTGTGTGTGGGGGGGGGGGGGGTAGATGGAGAGACAAAGAGAGTCAGGCAGAGTGCTTCTGTGGGCTGCTGTCCTTGCATACTAAAGGAAAGGTAGATAAATGTTGTTCTCCACACAGCTTGCTTCTCTCATATATCTCCGTTAGACCACAGCCAGCCATGGCTGCACCTGACAAGGCCGAGCTCTGAGTTTGTGTATCTCTATAGGGGTATGTGTGTGTGTTTGTGCTTTCTGTTAATGTTTATGAGGATGGATTGGACGGGTGCATTTTTCTACTTCTGAGCTCCTGCAGCTGTTGTGAGAGCTTCAAGCCACATTCTGTTTGTCAAGGAGGTATTTTAACCTACAGCAGTTTTTATTAAACATAGCAATGCGTGTTGATATTAAAGGTGTTTGTGCATCTCTTGCATGTGTTGACATGTTGTAGTTTAGAGTTTGTAGTTGCTGAAGCTTCAACAGCTTCCCAGCCAGTATGTCCATGTGGGGCTACAGTTTCCATGGTAGACTCACCTGCTTTCCCATATGGGTTGAGTTGGTTATGACTGTGGTTTAGCTGGGGCCCAACTTGGCTCCCCGTGCCCACTTAGCCCATTTACATCCCTTATGGAGCTCACACAGCCCACATGTGCTTTACATATTGGGCCCATTTAACTGAGACCACAGCAATCCTGCAAAATCTGCCCATTTCAATCCCACTCAGCAAAACTGTAACCCCTATGGGCCCTTATGGACTTAATGATTGACCCTATGCAACTCACCAAGTTGGACTTAAGCTGACACCCACATGTGCAAAAAGAGGTAAGGCCATCATGGGAACTATGGACAAACCTATATGGGGCCCTTATCTGCAGTCCAGATTTACTTTTATGGGTCCCACGTGGACATGGTGGCTGAGTAAATTGTGCGCTTTCCAACAATATATAACAGGTTTTTATTAAAGGGGAGAAGTAATCGATAACACACAAATGTCTTTACTTTTTCTGCTAAATTTAGTTATTCGATCAACATTAAAGCTGCAGTGTAACAAAGGCCATTAACAGAAACATTTATATATCATTAAAAACTTCTGGTTGTTGTTTGATCGTCTTACTAAAATAACAGTTTTTATTTTCTTAAAAGCATTTTTATCTACTTACTGTGGATCCACATATTACAACTTGTATAATTTTTACTTTTGTGTCTCTGAATGGACAAATAACTGTGTGTGAAGCTATAAACTGCAGTTGTGTGTTTGATAGGAGCTAAAGCGTCAGTTGGATAAGTAATGTCAAATCGACCATTTATCGCTGCACCTGAGGCCACTCAGTCCACTCACACAAGACTAAACTCTGGTTTTCTAGATCATTCGTGTCCGTTTTACAGATCTTTTAGCATGTGCTTTATTTCTTCTTTACCAACAGAGGTCAGCAATTTTTATGCACTGTACCTTTAAAATGTGCCAATAAAGCAACCACATTCGGGTGTGCAAAATTTGATTAATGATGTTAAATCTATACGTGAACAGTTTTTAGTGACTAAAAGATGCAAATCATTGAACAGTAAATGTTTATAAATCCTTCCAGATGTTGAAATTAAGCTTTTTCCCTTTCTATTAATCTCGTATACATGCAGATGTTTTTACAAAGCAATTAGACCAGATGTCTTCTTTTAATATATTCCAGTTTTAAGTGAGAAACTTGGCTGATCTTCATCTTTATCACAATGCAAAGCTCTTACAAGTAAAAATGTGATTTTCTTTAGAAAAACCTTCTGATTTTCTCTGATTTCTCTTTATTTTCTTCAAAAACTCAGCCAGTAAAGGTTGCTAAGAAGGTCTCTTCAGCTGAACATGAAATGTCCTTACAAAACCAGTTTTCATTTTATCTTTTCAAACTGCAGGAATCTGAAGGACTTGGAGTGATTCAAACATTTTCCCTTCGTGATTTCAGGTATGGTCTTGTGTACCAGCCTGCAACCTCCTTCTAATGACCCTGCAACCTTAAATATCCTGCACCAATACCATAGTGTTGAATCATCATCATCATCATCATGTCAGTGCTTCCATCTGCTTCAGAGGATGATGAATACCTTCAGAGATATTTGTCTGCATAGACATGGCTTCGATGCTCTGCCTCATGACCAGACTCATCTGAGTTTTTTTTATAGATGGAGCTAGAGAGCTAAGACTCCTCATACCCACTGCACAGTTCAGGTCCTTCCACCTGGCTGCTTTCACCACTAGAAGAGCAAACATAGCAAAGCTGCAGTCCAAATGCAATCAGCAAGACAACCTGGGTTTTCTAGCTCATTCACGTGTCTTTTACAAATGTTTTAGCGTGTGCTTTATTCTGCGAGTTGCTTCATCTATGGTAAATTTCCATGCTTCACACACTGTTGAAGTGCAGGATGGATTTATGTTTTCATGATGTTTCCAGCAGATTTGGATCCTATATCTGAATGTGGAGCCGAAATGGAAACTAAAAAGACCAGCAAAATCTTCCATCTTCTATTGTTTAGTTTGGTGAGTCTGTGTGAATTATAGCCTCAGTTTGCTGTTGTTAGCAGCAGGAGTGGAACATGGTGGTCTTCTGCTGCTGTAGAACATCTGCTTCAAGGTTGGACGTGTGTTCAGAGATGATATTCTGCATATCTTGATTGGAATCAGTGCATTAAACACACTGTTGCCTCTCTGTCATGTCCAACCATTCTCCTCTGACCTCTCTTTGGTCTAGAACAGGGGTCGACAACCACTGGATCCAAAGTACCCTTTGAATTGGGGCGGCACTTGGCACTCCACTATGACTAATGCGCATTGAGCACTTCAACTCTGCACCTCGAAGTATGCAGACTCTGAATTGAGACACAGCCGATGTCAAGCTCTGCGCAAGTCTGCTAATTAATTCTGATGTGTGCAACCTGTGCTGTGGCAGAGAAACTCCGGATACTTGCAGGAATGCGGCCCCGTAGGATTGGAGTTGTCAACCCCTGGTCTAGAACATCATTCTCTGTAAACATTAGAGATAGTTGTGTGTGAAAATCCCAGTAAATACTCAGACCAAAAACTACTGATGCCACTTAAATTTCGCATTTTCTGCAGTTCTTCCTGGATAACAGCTGCAGTGTATATCAATCTGTCTTTCTTGTCTTCTCCACCTCCAGCCAGTCAAGGCAGATAGTTGCTGTCCCTGAGTCGGGTTCTGCCGGAGGTTTTGCCTTCCTGTTAAAATGGAGTTTTCCTTTCCACTGTCGCCTGTTGCAGATCAGGATGGGAGATTGGATCAAAGTCAAGATTCGATGCAATCTTTTTGGTTCCCTTACATAGGCCATTTATTATGACTTGGCTCAAATTGATCTCTGTGAAGGGCCGTGAGATGACATTGTCTTGAAATGGTGCTATACAAATAGAGCTGAATTGAATTGAATCTACGTGACAAAATGAATTGAGTCGCTGCCATGGTAATTACATATTTGCATAAGCAAGCAGTTTTCCAGGCAGACTTATTAATTAAACAAATCAATTAGATGATACTTACTGTAATTAATGATAATAAGGTAAAGTCATATAAAGAACATCATTTGCTTTTATCAGTTCGCAAAATAAATCAAATTTAATTTTACATATGAATGATTTATTTAATACTAATCTAAAATGCAGAAATTCGTGTGAAAAACTGTTATTTTTAATCTGTTATTATTTACGTAAATTATGAAAAATGATGAAGAGCTCATCTTCTTCTGCTCAGTGACAACCCAACATTATTAAAGTGATGGTTTAAATGTTACGGCTGATCTGTGTA
Organism: Pseudomugil tenellus; assembly: GCA_037177515.1. Lineage (NCBI taxonomy): Eukaryota > Metazoa > Chordata > Actinopteri > Atheriniformes > Pseudomugilidae > Pseudomugil > Pseudomugil tenellus. Next base: position 5,604,753 of record JBAMHX010000011.1, read on the forward strand.
TATCTGATCTTCTAGGCTCTTTGTGTTGTGTGTGTGTGTATGTGTGTTGCTACACCCTCCCATTAAATTTAAACACTGTTTTCATGACTGCTTTGTAAAAGCAGCACAGACAGAGCCACAATTTACCCCTCCACTTAACACTCCATCGCACTCCATCTCTCCTCATAAATCTATCTCTCGTTTCTCCACTCAAAAGTCCATTACAGCCTCCTGCCTGCAGCTTCCTCCGTTTGTTATCTGTCCCTCTCACATTATCTCTGCCTCCCTTTCTACGCTCCTCTCTCTTCATTATCTCGGTAAAAATCAGATCTCCATCACTTCTTCTTTGGTTTTTCTGCAGCCGGTGCTTCCTCTCGGGGTCTCCAGACAACCTCCAGCAGATCTTCTGAATTCTCCATTTATTTCAAACTTTCCTCTTCTACCTTAAAACACCCCTTCTACGTCCCTCTTCCCATCGTCCTCCCTCTTCATGACTCTCCTCCGTGGTGCTGCATGCACTTTATCACTTTTGGCAGCCCCAAACTAAAAAAAAAGGAGAGAATTTATGCAAATGCAGGGTCTGAAAAATTGAGTGTTCAACTTAGCTGCAATGTGCAGAGGGAAGTAGCGAAGTGCCTCATTACAATATTGCAGATCCAATAATTATTAAGAGTGATTTGTGATGTTGGAAAGAAGCTGATCATTCTATCCTTCCAGGAAAATTCACTTGATGCTCAACTACAACATACGGAGACAAATGTGGAGGTGCAAGCTGGTTGTAAAGAAGGAAGCTGAGGAAAATGTATATGTGTATATAATGTATATAAAAGATAAAAGACATCATTAAGAAGGTTCTTACTGGCTTTGAGGTGTTCAATTGTTTATGTTTTAACATGATTCAATCTATTTGATATGTGTGTTCATATCGAGCTTTTTGAAGGTCTTTTAAATGTTTATTATTTGGACATTTTCAGCTTTTTCATTTATTCCAGTACTCGTGTCTTTGTAGGATAGTTACTACTCTTTCATTGGACAGCTTGATTTGTCATCTACCAATCAGATAGAAGTGTAAACAAAGGGCCAAAAGTCTGCTTCTGCAGCTTAAGAATCTGTTTGCAAGAAAAATGCCTAGAACCTTTCTTTACATATGAAAACTTTCATAAATTACTTTATATTGAGCCCGTAATTCAACAACAAAAATTCTCAGAATGTTCCAACGAGCATTATTTACCATTTATAATATACTTAGGACATGTTTACTATATTTACAAGGCCTTGTTGTTACACATTAAATTCTTCTAATATAACTATTGAATGTTCTTTTGCTGGTTTACTATTATTCTACAAATTTATCCTTTTTTTTTTTTGCAGTTTTCATGTCATTAAACAGGAGACAAAGTGAATCAAACTTTGTGCAGAAACCTGCTCAATGAGTTACCTTACCTACAGGATAATGCAGCATATAAATGGATAAAAAGTAGCATCCAGAGTCGTGAGGTCTACTGGACCACATGGTAAGTAGAGGAAAATATAAACAGCATGTAAAACCATGTATGTTCCATTGATGCACTGAAGTGTTATATCATCAATATTTCTTCCTTATTAATGTTACAATTCATCATTTTTACCTTGACAGTGAATATTAGGCTTTAATTTTAAGGTTGAACAAAGAGTATTGTCCGAGTTACCTATTTTTATTTTAAGCATTTGCGGTGAGTAAACCAGCCAAAAAACAAGTAAACTCTGTGCAATGAGCAAATTGCTGTAGTGATTCAAAGTTTGGATGCTCTCAATGGGTCTTCTTCTGGCCTGTAGTATTTTCCTTTGTTGTGGTGGTGGTGTAAAAAAACAGGAAGTATAAGGTCTAAAATAAGTACTCACAGCAGATCTACAGGATCAGACAGTGGAACAAACCCAGCAAAGACCCGAACCAGGTTCAGGATGATGCATTTGGACCTCCGTTGATCCATCTAATGTTCACCAAACTTCCTCATCATATATGGTCTCCAAAGAAACACGGCTGTCAAGAGGCTGTTCTTAAGGAAGGCAAAGTGGGAGAAAATTTGCGTCACGTGACATGAGAGGTGGACTAAAGATGAGTGGAAACAACAAGAAGTTCCGAGAAGTTTCAGGTTGTTGAAGAATAAAGCTGCTCAGACCAAAATATTCACCTCAACTTTCTTAGAATTTGTCAGACTTTGATTTTTCCTCATATTTGCATCTATGTTTGCACATTATTAAACTCTGCGCATTTTTTTGGTGCATTAACATCTGATGGCCTGATTAAGATCTGAGCTTTAGAGTTTTTCCTATCAACAACAGTTTCCAGGCCCAGAGATGAACATGTTCTTCCCTCTGTGGGTTTACTGTCATCTATGTTTACTCTTTGTGACTTCTGGAACTGTTGTAGCAGCGTTGAGGCCAAATATCAAACAGTCAGCGTCTAAGGGTGCAGAGGCTCATATCAGGATGTGCTCTCTGGAGACTCGTATTTATGTTAATTACACATTACACATTCATAAGGAGTCTGATCGCTTTAAATGTAAGTAGAAAAATATCAATCTGTAAGGAATTGTGATAGAATCATTGCTTTTTTGGTTTTATAAGATAAAGGATGATTCACTAAATAATTAAATGGAAACCATAAATGTGACTTTTTTTCTGTCACGTCAAGTTGCTTTAGCTTTTTTTGTTTCAGTTTATTTTCAGCTTATTTCAGGCGGCAATCTCTGGCTGTCGATGGTGACGCCAATGCGAAAGTTGAAATAATTGCAGTTCCCCCCCTCAATGCCAGATGACTGGCTGCAATAGAGAACAATGTCCATTGACACCTGTGTCAAAATGTCTGATTTCATAGCTGACATAAACACGTTTACAGAGTGGCTCCAAAAACCTTTTTTTTTTTTGGTCTAATAGGTCCAATTTTCCGTCATGTAAACTCTGGGGGGGGGTGGGGGGGTTGTTAAAGCTTTGGTATCGATTTTATTTTAATCTTAAATTTAGAGGCGTGTCCTTTCGATTGATGTTTGTTCAAATCTAGTCTTCACAAACCTATGGGTAACGTGACGTACGCGCTGTCCAGTAATTTATACAGTCACTGGTTTCTTTACACTTCCAGATACCTAGTGGCAGTGAGGAAACCATTATATCCCCGACACTCCACATTCGGGTATATAATTATGTATGTAGATTAGAATATCATCTCACACAAAAATTTCCAGAACACTTGAGGCCGAAAACAATTTGTTATCATCAAATGTGTGAATCTGTGAAGATTGAAAATGCTGTAATGTGTGCCAGCCTTCACCTGGGGTTGTGGAAATGCTCAGTTTGTCAGATTAAACCCATAAAGGAGTGTAATCCACTTAAAACTGTAACAAGTAGTGGTGTGGTGTAGTGAATAAGTCTGACGTCTGAATGCAGTCAAAATCTCTCGTCTTCACTCTATTTTAACAGTTAAACTACATCTGATTTTATCTGAATCTGCAGATTTACAGTAAATCTGCCTCTAAACACACACTGATTAGGATTCAAATAGTGGCCACACACAGAAACACACTTGCACACACATATGTGCAGCTGCCTGAATTCATTAACGGAGAAAATGACTTGGAGAAGGGGGGGCACATAGCGGGACAGACAAGAAAGGACAGCACAGACAGGAGGAAAAAATAATAGCCAATTTAGCCTTGTCGTCTTAAAGCTGCACCTTGGTATTTTGAATCCTGCCTACTTATTTTCCCTTTTCAGACTTGTCATATTTTAAAGGAGGTAAGGGAAAAAAAGTATCTCAATCAAAACTGCCCCCCGTCTCTGGCAAAGATTAAAAATATGTAGCAATGGAGAAAAGTTAAGCTAACACGTGTCCTGTAATTAGCATCACATGTGTTTTCAGACTTGTAATCTGTCAGTTTGTCTGTTAAAAGACAAAGTTAATGTAATTTAGTCAATTAATTAATTTAGTCAATTTCAAGTTATTTCAGTGCCTTTTTTTCCATTACCAGAGATATGTTTGTGTAGGAGACAGGTTTACAACAGAACTGTCTTCAGAGCAACAAGTTGGAAATGTTTCCCTCCTGCAACACATTTGATCCACATTAACAAGCTTGATAAATGTCTAAAACTGCAGGATTTAGCCCCCAAAGACCTAAGTTACTTCATTTTAAAAGTTTTATTAATCAATAAATGTAGTTAATAGTTTTATTATTTCCTTTTCTTTCCACTGTTGCTTTAGGTCTCAGACAGATGGTCTCACATTAGTATCCAGAGGAGATTATTGTCTGTTTACATCCCATAAACTGTCATGTTTGGACTTTCTGTGTAGTGTTGGTTTTGGTTTCCTGCTTTATTTTGTAGTTTGTCTTGTGTCTATTTGACTTTATTTCCTGTTGATTAGTTCCGCCGGGTTCAGCTCGTGCATTTCACCTGTCTTGCTGTGTTTCTGTGTATTTTTGTTCCTTGCTTTTCAGTTGTGTGATCATGGTGTTGGTTCCAAAGTCTGCCCCCCCTCTGCAGTTATTATGGCATTATGTGTTATTATGAAGCATTTGGCCTGCAATCCATCTCCCTCCTGCCTCTCCGTCCAGCATTTGGGTCCTCACCTACCATTAAACCGTGAGAATACACATCATGTTTACATTATAACGCTGCGTTTTATTTTTTCCAGAAGTCTTGTGGTTTGTTCAGATGCAGCTTTTCCAACTTGAAACCTTGCAACCATGTTCTTATTTTCTCTTGCAAGTCTTCTAAACAAACTATACTGGTTCAATCTTTTTCTGGGAGGACACTCATGCACTTTAATATTTAACATGCTAACTGAGGCCTGGAGAGTCTGAGATGTGACTCTTGTGGTTAACAGCTTTCCTGAGCATCACATTTTTGTATCTTACAGGGAATTTGCTCCACCTAGGTGAAATCTGGCAGCTGAATATTTTCCTCTTGTAAATAATCTTTTTCTTTTTTGAGATGCTCTCACACTGATGATGATCATTGATCATCAGGACCTGCCTGCGTAATACTTTCTTCTTTTCTTTAAAAGCACATGGACACCTTTTGTTCTGACATCTGAGGGTTTTTTTCTTTTTGTTTTTTTAAGTCTAATTTTAAGATCTAGCAAAGAGCAAAAGGGTTTTCATTAAATTCTGACAAGAAAAACTTAAAAAGAACTTCTTCCTTCATGGTTAGAAAAATATGGGAAGTTAAAAAAGACAGAGAGAGACTGTCCTCCATTGTGAGAATGGACTACTGTCAATCAGTCCTTACGGACACACAAGACTTTGACAAAACTGCAGCATTTGGCGGCCTGAGAATACGAACAGGTTGGTGCGTCATCCCTACAAAACACTTTTTTTTAAAGATAGTGCTGAAGGAGTGCCGGATGTCTGTTGCATGCTTTTTCTATGTTGGAATATATTTGCGTAGGAGCACATAAGTGTGTGTGTGACCTTTTATACAACACAGTATTTCAATTAAAGGCTGAAAGCCATCCTTTGTTTGGCATACTGTTGAGGAGAGAAAAAGAAAGAGCGAAGCGTATTACTCTATTCAAACATTCAGTGAAAGCAAAAGAGAAAGATTCAGTTCTGTCCCTGACTGTCGCGCATGAAGGACAAACTATTCATTGGTGTTTGGAGGATATACGAAAACACACACACATATACACACCGCCTACCTCCACAGATTCAAGCTCTTATGAATGCACAGCTCTTCTATCCATATGCCAGCTCCTCGTACCCAATAGCACATATACATTTACAGTCTGCACACAGCAGGGGGTCTGTATGCATATCGTATCGCTTCCGGTTATAAAGATAAATGTGAAGTGCAGCCATGTCTCTGTGGTGAATCTGCATCCTGCGACTAAACTAATAACCGAGGCTGCAAACTTTATTCTGCTGCACAATGTATCACGATGTAACTCAAAGCTATGTTGTCTGAATGTGAAACCCTTTTACAGGGAAAATGACCGAATCAGGATGATGCATTCAGTCGCTTTCTCTGAGGAACAAACGTAGACGAATTAACCTAGCATGCATGTCTTTAGATGGTGGAAGGAAACCAGTGTACCCGGTGAGAACCCACACATACATGTGGAGAACATGCAAACTCCACACAGAAAGACCACTGTAGAGATTTCAACCAGCTGAGGCTTGAACCAGCAACCTTCTAGTTGTGTCGCTGCAGTAACCACTACGACAGGCAACCAGATAAAATATCAGTATATGGCTATTGTTTTTGCTGTATATTATATTAAGTTTATGATTTAACTTTATTAAAAGTGATAAAAGTTTGAACACAGTCGGTTGGCAAAATAAAAACCTTTCAGTGAATAAATATTGTGTTATTTAGCATGTTTACAGAACAGCGAGGCCATTCTTTCAGTCTGCAATCATCATTGAATCTAGTGCAGCAGTTCCCAACCTTTGTTCCTCGAGGATCTCCTTCATGCAAACACTAAAGTGCCAGGAGCCCAATCCAGTACCATCTTTTATGCTTTCACTGGTATGATTCTCAACACAAATGATGTATTCTGACTGTCCTGTCCTGTTCTGTACTGTCGTGCCCACCTCAACTTTATCTATTATTTATCACACTATCTCTGAATGGTCAAAGTCTCGGGGACCTCCTGTGCTCCTTGTGGGAACCCTTCGAGGGGTCCAGGTACCCAGGTTAGGAGCCACTGTAATAGTGTATACATATAAAATGTATGTAGGAGCATAAGAGGCTGGAAATCAAAATATGGCTGTAGATGAGTTGCATGGTGGAGGTCTGAACTCTCAGAGTCTTTTTCTGGCCTCAAGTGTTTACATTTTGCTATGAAGCCTCAACACAGAGTCAAAGTGAGCTTCCTGTGGGTCATCAGTGTTTATATATGAAGTGTCCAAGACTTTTTCTGACATGTATGATGTACCGTCTGCCTACATTCAGGCAAAGCAGAGCAGATGGACAATGACCCGAAACACACCGTGAAACCAACGCATTGTGGATTATAATGTCACGGCCGAACCACCCGACAGAGCTGCTGAAGATAAAAGCCCGAAGCACAGGACAAGAAGAAAACATGCTGCGTGTGCATTGATTCATTTACTCATGCAGCTTCTTTAAGTAGAGCCGATGATAGTAATGCAAATAGTGCAGGTACATTTTCTTACTTACAGCATTTCATATTTCTGCTGATTGATTTGAACTGAAGCAACTAAAGAAGCGAGTGCTGGGATGGAAGCAGTCTGTCTTCTGCTCCCTCCAATTTGCAGGTTTGAGGCTTTATTTAATTTTGCTGTATTCGGGGGTCTATTACTCTACACAAATAGCACAACTGTGCTCAGCGCGACAAGCTGTCAGTCATTTCTTTTGCTTCATCTTTGTGATCTGGAGGAGTCAGTAACACTCTTTGTCTTCATTCTGCTGTTTGTCCACATCTGACATTTTCTGATAGTAGGCAGGACTTTTTACTTTACTGTCAGACTCTTTATTCTTTCAATATTCACATAACCAGATGGATGAGTTTTCTTGTGGACAAAGCGGTCCAACATTGCAAGTGTCCTTAGGGACAATCAAAAGCTCCATGTCAGGCCGAAATCACCTCATAGTCTCAGTCTTTATGGAACTCACAGGTTAGACAAAGACAAAACCATGAAGATCATTCAGGGTCAGTATAGGTTTGGGCTTTTTTGGCTTCAGTCAGCTTGATCAAGAGAAAACATTTTTGCTCAGCAACAGCTCAGATGTTTAGTTTTAAAGGTGCAATAGATGTGGGAAGAGCTTTTAAATTCAGCTACTCTTGTAAATAACAATACATTCTCCATGAAATTCCTTACAAAGTCCTCCAAAAAGCACTTAAAGTAGTCACAGGGTCAAGGAAATTATTTTGTATCCATGGAAACAAGCTAGAGTTGGATCTCATCCAAAGTTAAAGCAACTTGGCTTCCTGGAAGGGAGCACTGAGGATGACATGTTGCACCACATGGGATGTGGCTAATTAATAAGAGAAAGGTTCAGTTTATTAGCTTTGACTTGTTACTTCCACCAGTCTTTAATGCTCAGTCCAGGCATAGAAAGTGTGACTTTGGAGTGACCAGCTGTCACTTTTACCATCTCATGATCTAGGATTTCATTCAGAATATGAGTTACTGCTGACGAGGAACAAACATAAGTAGATATGGAGAGAAAAAAAAACACTATAAATTTGACATTATTTCAGACAATGACAGCTGGGATTGGGATTGTTGTAGCAGAGACAACAGCAGGACAGCAAGAACCGAAAAGACGAGCAATTAAAATGCTAAACTAATATTACTAATATTGAGATTTACATATTTATGCACATACACACACACACACACATATATA
>JBAMHX010000011.1:5638706-5657564 GCA_037177515.1 Pseudomugil tenellus
GAGTGGGACTCTTGGGAAAAGATTTAAGAGTTAGCTGGCCGGAGCGTGGAGAAGTGCGACTACTCCATCTTGTCCTCTAACCGGAAGTCTTCTAGGAGCCTTCTTAACAACATTATCCATCAAAGACAACAAAGCATGGGAGAACTCTTGGAGTGTTTCACCCTCCAATTGTTTTCTGGAAAAAAAACTCTTCCTGTACACACACATATGACTTTCTACAAACATACAATTCCTGCAGAATGGCTATAACTTTATCAGGGTCCTCGCGCTCTTCTAATGAACGATATTTAACCTCTTCACGTGCTTCGCCCCCTAAATGGTCATACATGAACAGAGCCTTCTCAGCTGGAGTACAACGACGTAAGCGGAGGCAAGCGTCGATCTCCTCCAACCACTCATTAATGTTTAGTCCAACGTTACCCCTAAACATTGGGCACTTTCCGTCCCGGGGGAGATAAACAAGTCTTTCGGTTACCGGCGCACTAAAGTTATTTCCAGGGGCTGAGCTTGAAGTGGAGGCAAAAGTCCCCAGTTGAGTCTCATCTCGGCATTGCTCCTGGCACACCATTCGATCCTCCGCCTGGAACTGGGCGACCAAGTCCCTTAGTTGGGCTAGTTCCTCCTCCATGGGCACAAAACAGAAGAGTTTAAGGCAGCACCAGCAGACGAGGTAACCCCAAACCCTGCTGCTGTTTTGCAAAAAAAAAAAAATTTACAAACTTCTGTGAAAACAAACTGGGTCTTAAAAGTCACGTCTGTCACTTTCAGAATCCTGCCGACAACGCCAATTTTGTGGTGAGGTTACCTCCAAGGGTAAATTTGTAAAAGAACACAGGTAAGATTCTGAAACAAGACGTGGCAGAAACAATACTTTATTGAAAGTTTTACAGATGATAAACGAAGGTCGACAAAAAAACTGAATGTTAAAACTATTTTATTAATTTACTTATAAAAACTAAACCCAAGAGACTAGCTGGAGCCACTGGTGGTGAGCAGACCAATAAGGATGTGTTCGGGGGTGTCACCACATACTCACCTCAGACGCAGCAACCGACACAGCAAAGGAAATGTGTAAAACAAAGAAACTTGTGATTCCCGTGCACAAAATCGCATGCAAAGTGAGGGAACTTCTCCAACGTGCCTAGCTCAACCACCAGGAGGCTCCTCACATTACTAAAACAAAAAACAGCATTAACAATATAGAAGACCCAGTTTAAAGAAACATATTTAACACAATATCAAAAATAGGAATAAACTTGAAAACCAAGACAGTTTAAAAAGGAAAGTTTAAAATGATTCTATGGTAAAATGATATTTTAATCTAAGAACAGGAATTACCAAAAGAAGGATGATAGGCTATTTAATTTGACTGAGACTGTTGAATTAAAACTCACGACAAGTGCAAAACAACAAGTGTAAAACGGTAAGGAGTGCAAAACAGCAACAGGTTTAGCCTGCAAAAAGGAGACTGGGTGTTAGAAAAAAGGCTCACCTTGATAACTGGCCTAGTGTAGAACCAACTTACCACCTTTAAGCAGGGTTCAGAACTCCACCAGATCAGGAGCACCATCCACCAAGGCCCAACAGCACTAAAGTAAAACATTTCCTCAAATAAAGTTTTTGTTTTAGACTGACCGCTTTTCTGTTTTCCATTTTTCCTACCTTAAACACCAGAGGCACCAGCAGCAGCAATAGGGCAGAGCAGCAAGAAAGTTACTGCCATGTTGTGAGCAGCTGCCTTATATCTGCTCCTAACTAATGGGCGGGACTAAGGGTGGAGCTTACCAGGAAGATTCATGGGCTGTGGGAAATATGACAACCCCACTACAAGAACATTGCAGCTTCTCTATAACCGGCACAATACTACCTGTCTGACCTTAAAAGACAGAAGTAACCGTCAATCATCATTGCACTGAACATCACTTGTTAGGCAGAAGAAGCACAACTTACAATATTGCTCTCTGGAAAAAACTTTACAGATCTTTGACCTGATGTCTTGTGCTTTACTTTTCTCACCCTGTCATCTCTTCCAGGGAAAACATCAGAAATCCTCACCACCACAAACAGGATGCTGCTTGATCATCCACAGAACCAAAATGTCCCATTTTTTCAAATTTTGTTGGGTCTCTCTCTTCTTTTCTGGCACCAACAATGCAAAAATCCACTGTCTGGTAAGTAGATCCATGTGTGTAAAGTCGACATGTGGTAGTGTGACCCCACCTACTTGGTGGGAATCATTGCATAGGACAGTGTTGGCCGATTCTGGCTGAGTGGAGTGAATTACAGCAATCTTTACTTTACATGAACTTGTCACATCACCCCCTGATGATGTGTATATGTGGAAAAAGTGTTTCCATTATACTTTTGCAATGCATTTCTATAAAGAAAAAAACACCACATGAAGTTATAAAAACATTTTAGCAATAATTGAGGAGTTTTTTTAAAAAATTTGTCACTTGAATTACCAGTTTTTACTATGATATTTTGGTTTTGTGCATTTCTTGGAGTAATAGAAATGCAGCTATAGATTTTCACTGCCTCCATTTTTGCATCTCTAACAGTAGTGAATTGCAGGTATCTCAGTTCTATCTCACTCCTCCACTGTTACTCGTGCATTTGCTGCAGGTACAACATACTGAAAGTGTTATCAGGTTGTTCTCAAGAACTATCTGAACTAAGTAAGCTGTCTGTTTAAGTAACACCCGGCATGCTGATCATGGTTTAAGGATGATGTAACTGAACAAGCTTCCAAAGCTGGCTGGGGCTGTCGGGAGGAAAAGAGATAAGATGAAAAGATGGAGAGAAAATACATACTTGACATTTATCTTCAATATTCTCCAGTAAACAAGAACCACAGTTGTGGGGTGAAGAGGATAAAGGCAGGGTGGGAGTGTTACTGTGCTGATGTTTAAATATTGAACACATTCTACACTTTGGAAATCTTCCACTAAGTGTAAGACTTGCAGAAATAACAATCCTTTCCAATCATACACAAAGCTGCTTTGAATGTGGCAAAACTGATAGGTGGCTTCATCCTGGAGAATCACAGATGTTGCTGTTTCTAAAGTATATCTACACGATCGAAAGGCTTCGCAACTCTTATCTTTTCAAGATATTACAGTGTGTACACGTGTTCGAATCTGGTTTGTTTACTTTCCTCTGAGAGATGACGAGTCACAGATTCAGCAGAAATGCTCAGCGTGGGATGAACTCTCTCAGCGGTCATACAGAAACACACACTGATGCATTCCCACACAGATTAACACACATATCCTACTTCTGTCCTTAATCTCTTTCTGTTTTGATACTTTTATGTTCTATACTTCTCACTTTACAGTATTCATTCTTCTTCCTGTTGACTTGTCATTCAGTCCAGAAAACCCAGCAGCCCATGATTATCTTAATCTGAATATGACAATATGCGCGAAGGTTTAGGACTCGTCCTCTCTGATATTTGGTGTGCATTAGGAAAAGCCTCCATTGAATCCAAAATGCTACTGCAACATTTCTGCTATGAATTATTGTAGCAAACATATGGGGCCATATGTACATACATAAATGGGAAAGTCATTTTCAAACATTGTCATACATCACTATTTTCATACTTCCAGACATCTTTTATGTTGCTGTTAAGTCAGTTCATCCATGAAGGAGCAGTGTTGAATTCAGACTTAACTTCTGCGTTTTGACACCAGTTGCTAGCAGTAATGCTACCACCCACTGTTGGTATACTGAAAATCTTCCTGGGAAATAAGGAGATCAAAGTTTTCGCTAACTGGAAATGCTACTCCCGTTTTGGTGTCAAGTAGCTCAACCTAAGGTTTAAATGGGTTGAAATGATATTTGACATGTCCTTAAAGTATGCATGGAGCCCTGTGTTTCAAGTGGCTTACATGTGTGCAGCTGATTACCTGCAGGAGTCGGATTAAAAGACAACTCATGATGGATGAGTAACACAACAAGCAACATGTGTGCATTTCCTGAAATATAATCCACCCGAAAGGCTTCTTTTTTGTGAATCTGTAAATAATGAGATATGTCCTAGTTTAGATACCCATCAGGGAACAACATGAGAAGCTCCAACATGTCAGTTATACACATCAAAGACTTTTACATGATTATCTACTGAGTTTCCCAATCCCCAACGCTGCTTGAACATATGTGCTTCCAATTATACACTAATACATCAGGTCAAACTTTTTGCTCTATGATAATCTCACTATCTCAGGAACAACAATGGGCATTTATTTTAATGGCACTTTTCTGTGATTTGATTAGAACACTTAACAAGGGAAAAATGATCTGCTCTTACAGTCACTTTTTGTCACATCAAAAATAACTAACTTATAGCATAGCAAAACACACCCATTGTCTTTTTTCTAAAACATTCCTGTTTGTCTGAAATCTTTTGGCAAAAAAAAAAAAAAAAAAAAAAAAAAAAACTATTCTTGTCACGCTTGTGTACTATTCTGTCATTGACTTAGCACATTCATTGGTGGAAGGGAAATTAAAGATTTTCATTCACTTAGTCATGAAGGGGAAAAACCATATGTAAACAATAATGCATTAAAACTCTAATGATTGATACATATATTGAATGTTATGTAATTACTGTGTTAATGTTATAAGCCACCTCTCCTTTCTTCATAACATTACCATCCAAATGCAGTAGTTTATTGAAACGTGGAAAAATAACTAAAAATACAGTGCATGAAGCAGAACACTGCATAATTTAATAAGTCAACATTTACTGTAATTTATGCAAAAATGAAAGATAAATAAGGGGAAAAAAATCCCAAACTCCCAAATTATTCATTTGGTTAATTTATTCTGTGTAACCACTACACCCTCTGGAGTGTCATAGCATGCTAGCATTAGCTAGCATTAGCTAGCATTGCTAATGTTACTGCATCATTCTTCGAGGTACATGCTGTACATTTTGAAATTAGTACAGATGAATGGTTGATAAAAATGGAACGCATTGCTGTTATTGAAAAGTTTTTTTTTTCTGTTTAAGTAGTCAATCAAATGATTACCTTGTTCCTCTGGATGCTCAATCTGCTTAAGCTGCTTGTTGAGCATTTAGCATGCAAAATTTAGCTGCATGAAAAAAAGCAATGCTCTGAATACTTGAAAATCTGTTTGGTTAAAGACATTTTTACCTCCACCAAGTAGCTCATATTCTATCTTTCATCTATCTGTTTTTTTTCAGCAACCTTATGCAAAAATTACTCAGTGGATTTTCTGATATTTTTTTGCAGAATGGGTGTTGATACAACTTACGTTCCATTAAAGTTGGGAGTGATCTGGAAGGATTAAAAGGATTATTTGCCACTGCAAAATAGAGAAATATTCCTATCCAAATTATATGGAAATATCAGAGAACTAGTTTCTATCTCTCGTGGGCTATAAAATATAATAATATCATTTTTATGTTGAGTAACAGATAAATAAATTGAGGGCTTTTGGTTTCGGTGTATATTAAAATATGAGGTACTTGTTAAATTTTTATTTTATTGAAAAACTATATAAAAGTCTGAAAACATAGTTTTAGGCCCAAGTAATAACCATAATCAAGGACCGGAGTATCTAGATCCACAACTGAAGTATTAGATGAAGTCAAAAGTAGTTCAGCTTTGATCTAAGAGAATTTTTATGAAGTTAGTCTTGTTTCACAACATAAATATTAATTGTGTACAAAAACTACTTGAAAATCACCCACATGTCAATATTGTCCGTGCTTTGCATTATAACCAAATTATGAATAAATAACCCTCTTAACAAGGGTCATCAAGCTCTCAAGCAGGTGTACTTATGTCTTTTCTTCAACTCACAACCACCTTTTAATCCTGGCTGTGACGAGTGTTTAATCATTTATCTCCATCACTTGGACTCATGTGACGTACTTTTCAGGAGGATTTATACCAACTGCCCTGCCATTACCTGTCGCTAATCTGCAGTCGAACAGACAAACATCTTTACACTCCTTCCAGCATAACTTGAGAGTTACTGACTGGGCTGAGAGTTAGGAAAAGTCAAACAAAACCCTTTAATAAGAAGTGACTCGGCTTAAATGAAGTGTAGACACTTAACACGGCTGTCAATTAATAAAAACGGCATAAAAAATCTACTGTATTAGTAGCACATATTACCAACTTAGTCATTACATTTCTTTCGATATTCTTTTTTAATGATAATATTTTTTATTATTATTATTACTATAGTTGTTACAATTTTGTATCACTTTACAGTAATAATATTTTTTAAACTGTTTATTACAATCTGAAACTTGTCTTCTGATTAAACGGCAATTTGTGACGCATTAAGTGACAAAAATTGTAGTTCACCTCTCATTCACTAGGAGCTCTAAAAACAGCAAATCTCCATAGACTCCCATGTTAAAAAGATCAACTACACAACAGAAATAAACATGTTTACAGCCTGGTACAAAAAACATTTTAGGTTTAATAGGTCAAGTTTACCTAAATCTGGACTTTGAGAATACTTAGAGCAACTCTTCACAATGGAACAGTAGTCAACACAACATAGTAAAAGTAATTTGTAGAAAATTGGTTCACAGTAAAGTTTGAAATTAGACAGATTTTCACAGCTGTAATATAATAAAATGAAATGAAATGTCATATTCCTACTACAGGTACAGAGTTCATGAATACAACCCCCCCCCCCCCCCCACACACACACACACCATCCCCACTGTATTTTTGTATTTTTGGGCTCAGGGTTTAAAGTGTTCAACAGAAAAATCTGAACATGCAGAGGCCACATTTTCTTTAACTGCCTCTCCATTTGTTTGTCTTGTTCAGGAAATGAATACCAAAGCTTTCTCACAATAACTTGCTGCTAAAACAAGACTCAGATGACAAGGTCAAAAAGGTTTGTGTTACCTTTTTCCATGTATATACATGTATATATATATGTTTCATGTCATCATCCTGCTGTCTGTTTCTTTTGCTTGAACTCTGCATGTCACCTGTCTCACCTCTGCAGGTGGCTGAACAGCTGCTCAGAGAAGCTGAGTCCTCTGATCCGGACACACCTGGACAAGACGAAACAGACTACAGCAGCAGCAACAACAACAAAGAAGCCACAAAGGCTGCCTGTTGTTCAGCTGCACAGACAAAATGTTGTTTTCAGAGATTCTGTTACATTAAAGCAGCATTGATAATAAAAATGAGGACAATTTCTCATTATTGACATTAATTAAAGCAGCTGTGAGGTGTCAATACAACCTCCTCTCTTATAGACTGCATTTTCTTTCTGCAGCTTATATGTCTGACCTGATACATGCATCTTTTATTACGTGCAAACAAAACCTCTGAATACAGAACATATGCAAGATGTATAATATTTGTAGGGGTGTACTAAAAAACAAGATTAATGGTATAGCAAAGCATCTGCTGATTTTTTTTTAAAATTTTCAGCATGGTTGTCATGGCTGTAAATGGAGACATTTGTTTCAAACACTGTAATTAGTAGCTAAGTCAGTTCATCCACTAGAGGGCAGTGTTAAGCTCATGTGTTGATAACCAGTTGGTAGCAGTATTGAGCTGCGAGAAAGTTGTTTACAACCGTCCCAAACACCAGAAGATGAAAAGAGGTAAAACCACACAGTCGTTTTTGTTGTTCTCAAAATAGTCTTGAGTTCACACAAAGCCCAGTGTGTTTATATCTGTTTGCTAGCATGTAACGCCAAACGTGGCTTCAATGTCACACGTTGTCTCAAATGAAAATTTTACATAGTGCAGTTTCTTAACTTCAGAATGTTGCTGCCTATAACAACACTCAACACCCTATCTCCTCTATGAGATCTCTTTGGACAATGAAAGTCAATAAAAGTTAATTACAGAAGGCAACCTACCATAAAGTTATGATAAATGGACTTTAAAGCATGGACTTTACATTTATTAAATGCTTTTTGTACACATTTGTACACAGTCATACTCCGGTGGACACATTGAGAGACAATGTGGGACGTAATGTCTTGCCTAAGGATTAGTGCCTTGAGGAAACCAGGAATCGAGCCATCACACTTTCATTGGGTAGACAGCATGTCCACCTGAGATACAGTTACCCATTATATTTTCCTCTGAGATTGATTAACTGTTTAATTTTTATTTACCTGTCCTCTTAATGCTTTGATGTTATAAAGTGTTGAAATATGCACATTCATAATGAAATTAGAACATCTCTGCAACCACAACGTTTACCTTTCAGAGAAACCACATGTAGTTCACATGTGGTTTTCCTGGAAGGTTTTTCTGTAAGGTTTTTCTTCAAATATTTGGTTTTCATGACAATTTGATATCATCAACATGTAAAGAACATGTAACTTATATATTCACATGTATTTATTTATATGGTTAACAAAAATGACATTTTATAAATATGATTCACCTGTGAAGCACATGGATTACATGAGGTTTTTATGCTCTTTAAGTGTAAACCACATGAATTTCACATGTTCTTCGCATCATTCTTCATATCGCTCTATTGGGAAAAAAAATAATAAATTAAAACTACAAAAATATGGACATGTTTAAACCCTATATGGCTGGTTACAACTGAGCATATTATGTAAAAGCTAAAAAAAAAACCTAAAAAAAGTTAAAAAGTTAAAAAGGTTTAAAAAATAGGGAGGTTAGGTTGTGTGTAAGATGTATGTGATATGTTTATTAATTGTTGGACCCTTGTTATAAGCTAAGGAGCTCTGGGGATTCCCATTTTACAAAATGATTATATTAAATATTATATTTGATTTGTGTACTGAATGTTTTGTAAACAAACAAAAATTGATTGATTGATTGTATGATTAATTGATTGTATGATTGATTGATTCTCATCTTAGCTGCACGTACACCATATATGCCAAATGTCTGACTAACTCACATGTAAACCGCATGTGATTTACATTTGGTTTTCCATTTTTCACATGTAATTCACATGGAATGGACATGGATATTACATTACATAACATATGGTGACCTTTCTGCGGTGCACTCCACCTCTCACCTATTGACTGCTGGGATAGATCCTAACTGAGATCCTGAATTGGATAAAGCGGTATGGAACAGAAATGAATGAATACATATTTTTTACATGTACATCAGAAACCAAAAATGCTTTTTTTGTGGTGATGGTTCTTCTTAACCAGTAAAGTGATTCAGAACAAAATGAGAAAGCTTTTACCACTGTAAGTTTTGCAAAGGTCTCCATTTTGGCAAAGATTGAATGACATTTTTAAGTGACAGACGTTGAGACTGATAAGTGAGACATTTAAGTTCACTAGGAAATTAAATAAAAGTCAGGAGGGAAGCATGACTCTGCTGAGGTATTTAATTAATGTAATGATGATGAATTTCATTATCTATTCTCAGTTTAAGGAATCAGGTGATGTGATATCATCACGGTACATGTATGTTTTATTCTACAAGCCTTTCTATAAACTCATACATGCATCTGAATGTGTGTGTGTTGATGTTTAACACACATTGTGTGTGTCTGTGTGTGTGGGCAGAGGTTAATTTAGCCCAGCAGTGAAGAGCCCTTGATAAAGAGCAGCCTGATCCCTGTTTAATTACCTTCCGTCTGCATTTCATTGGCAAACCCTGGGTCATAAATGTGTGTCCGCATGCATGTGATGAATGTAGGATTTGTCTCCAAGCAGGGACACACACAGCATGCTCAGCAGGGTGGAAAGGTGGACTTGCATGACATTTTAAAGTCAATACAAAACGTACATTCAAGCTTTTATTTTAAAAATTGTACGATTTTTTATGTGTCAAAACAATCACGATCACTTTAGAGAGCCATACTTTCTTCGATGCTTCACAGCAATCCCCTCGGCAACCTCTTCACAACTGATGTGATAGCAGCATCTGCACAAATAAAGTATGAAGATAACAAATCAGCCATCCATCCATCCATTTTCTACCGCTTATTCCCGAACGGGGTTGCGGGGGGGCTGGAGCCAATCCAAGCTACACAGGGCGAGAGGCAGGGTACACCCTGGACAGGTCGAGATAACAAATCATTATCATTATTTCTGAACAAATTATACATCTCATTCTTCCGTTAGGTGGGGAGGAAATACTGGGTATCTATACCTGCGGAGATGGTGATTTAATCATTTTGTGGCTGAATTTAGTTGAACTGGTTTCTAATAAATGGCTTAATTTATTGCAACACTCTTGCGCATAAACTCACCGACCACTTCATCAGGTTCACCTTTCGCCTGCTTTTTTTCATAAATAATCAGGCCAGAAACTCAAAGCATGTAGTTGTAGAGAAAAACTACTATTTATAGTATTTACAGAAATTGGTCTGAAAAGAAATAGAGAAAGTGTCCTGTGAACAGTAGTTGTCTGGACTAAAGAGGAGAATGGGCAAACTGGTTGGAGTTGATAAAGACACTGGAAATCACATACGCACTAGTTCCAAACCAAGTAATGCAGAATAAAATTCTTGAAGCAGATGTTCTACAGCAGCAGAAGGCCACACCGAGTGCCACTCCTGTCAGCTAAGAACAGGAAACTTATCTTTCAATTCCACCAAACGCAAAAAGAATTGCTGTGAAATAACGCATGGAGCAGGGTGTATTGTTCAGGCAAGAAGGTGGTCCATGAAAAGCAATCTGGTCAATTTAACGAGTAAAAGATGACATATCCAGACTCTGGATCACATTTTATTCTGAAACATCTGGCAGCACCAACACCAAGCCATCAGGTGAGAGAGGGTCTCACTTGCTACTTGACATTTATTGTTTTTTAGATTTTTTTTTCACCTCACATCCCTACCATAATAATGGTTTATCTTTAAAACCTGCAAGTGCAATAACTATCGCACGATGACTTAATCCTTACATGATCAAGTGTACTTGCAGATCTTAATCCAATAGAGCAGGGGTGTCTAAAGTCAGTCCTCGAAGGCTGCTGTCCTTTTGACAATTCCTTCTTTCAACATTGCTAGCTTACATTAAAAGGACCAATCAGCCCATTAAATTGTGCATAATTACTGATTAATATGAGTCAGTTGTACTAGAGCAGGGATACATGGAGAACCTGCAGGATTGTGGACTGTGAGGAGTGGAGGTGGACACCCCTACATTAGAGCGTTTTTGCAATGTGGTGGAACCATGGACTGTATATAAAACATGGATGGAATCTCATAGTAGGCTTCTGAAGAGCAAACGTTAAGCTTATTGGACAGGTCCTACCATCATCATCTTGGCAGAATCACACGTGCCGTCGCTCCCGGAAAACACAAAAATGGTGAAAGACGTGGAGCTGAGAAGGTGACTGTGAGTGTGGGGGTGGATGATTGACTTCTGTCAAATTCAGAGGTGCCTGTAGCTCAGAGCTAACTGGGACCAAGCCAGCTACCTGAAGTAGGTGGGCTATAGCTAAGGCACACTATTAGCCAGCTAAAAACTGCATTTATGCTGCATTCTGCCTTCTTGCTGTGGATTTCATCAGAAGGATATTGTAGATGACCATTATTCCTGTCAAGGACGAGGACACTGGTTTCTTTAGATTAAGAATATAAATTTAATAATGAAGATAAAAGAAGTTGAACATACATTAAACTTTAAAACATGAAGGGACAAAACATTAAGACATACAGATATGGTACGAGGTCATAACCCGGAGAGAATATTCCCCAAGATCTGTGGACCCACAGGAGTCTGGACCTATTCTGCCCTAGTCTGATAGGGGAGCTTTGTTTAAAGACTTTGGTCACATGCGTCAATCTGTTCCCTGATGGAAGGACGCCGGCACACCGGCTTTGCTTCAGCTACGACAACAAGACCAAGGTCTTAGCGGATGGTTTACTAAGGTGACTAAGAATGACATCCGTTTAGGAGGCTTACCTTTCAGCTAGACATTAATTAAGAGCAAGGTAATTAAGTTAATACATAAAATTCTTCTACAATACGATTATAAATTTGACTATATCAAGTTTAATAATGGTTAAATGGATAAGTTATAAAAGACCCCTCAAAAGAATAGCTTTTTTTTCAATGCAAGCCTTGTTTGCTTTAACAGTTAAGTTCATCCATTCCCCTCACATGGGACCCCCCGATGGGAGGGCAGAGAAGTAAAAGTACAAAGTGTAAAAGAGAGACGTGTGGAGAAAGCTGGTCAGTTGGTGGGAGATAAGAACCAGAGAGGTGTGTGTGCTGGGGAAGACGAGTTTGGGAGGAAGATGTGGAAGAAGGTAAGAGATGGAAAGGTTCCAGAAAAAAGGGGAGGAAGATGGAGATGGTGAGCGATGATGGGGCATCCCTGCAGTGCTCTCACACTGAGAAACAACTGTGACTGAACACTAATAAACACACAAATGCGTTCACACACACTTACTTTCTATTGATGCTGCATGAAGTCATTATGATGGATGAGAGCGGGAGTGGGAAGCTCTGCTACTCCGTGTGCTCCTAATTATATTTCAGCTGCTGTTCTTGTAAATCTAATAATTCAGAGATTTTTCTCATGTGGTTAACTTTATATATATTCACTCCAGATAGAGAGAACCTACACACCCAAGAGGACAATCACGCATACACAGATGCTTGCAGATTACCGGCATGCAGATTGTCGCTTCTCGTGATGCTACCCTCAGCTCATGGCTGATGGCGGGACCAAAATAACAGTAATTTAATTAGGCCTAATAAAACGGCTGAGTGCAGCAATCAGTGAGCCATCACTGAGACGGGAAACGCTACGAGAATTAAATGACTGTGCGCGGATGTGTATTAAAAAGCGCTAATAACATAATTACACACACAACAGCTCATCTTGTCACCGTTAAACAATGCTGGCAGAATGCTAATGGCCGTCCCATGCAGCTTTAATTGTCTTTCTCCTCTAATTTACTTTTCCCTGTTCTTTTTCTATCACAACATCACTTCCTCCTTCCTTCACCCCCACTCCGTCTTTCTGTTAGAAGACTGATGATGATAAATAGAGCCAGCAGATGAAAGAAGCTATTCACCGACTCTGCAGGGTATGGCAGCAGCTTGTTTTAAAGAACTGACTTTTTTAAATTACGGCATCTTAGAAACAACACAGCTGTTATTTTAAGGCTCATCTGTGATTACAAATGACCAATTATTCCAACCAATGAACAGAAATTAAATTAATTAGACAATAAATACACAATGTATTCTAAATTTATAACCCAGATTCCAAAAATGTGGGGATGTTGTTTAAAAGGTAAATAAACTCATAATGTAATTGTTTCTGAATCTCAAAAAGATGTAGGTCTATTTTTTTCCCAGTAGAGGATAAACAACATATTGGATGTTGATGAAAATTGTGTAAGCTGCAATTTTTGCTTCTTAAGAGTTAAATGGCACACAATGAAGACACCTGCAAATTACAATTAATCTTTACTGAAATTTTACCAATATCGTTATAAGTTTGCAAAACCTTAAAAGGAAATGCTTCTATCTGTTCCACAGATTAATCTGAAATCCGCAAGTCTGGGGGAATGCCTGGCACCTGTGTTCTGTCTGCCCCATGGAGATGGCTCCAGGATGTTCCAGGTCCTCCTTCTGGCATTGCTGAGGCAGATGCATGGTCTTGGTGGCCATGTTCAGGCTTGATCCATTTACCGGATTCTCGAGTCCCCCTGGTCTATCTCTGACCTCCAGGATTTGGTACAGTGGCATTAAACATAAGAATGAACAAAGAAAAGTAATATAATGATGATTAGTTAATGTGTTACAGTGTGGATAGTGTCGCAGGTTATACATATATGAATCAGGTCCAGATTTAAATAGGAGATATCAATGTGTCAGGTTTGGTCATCGTACTTTGTTTGGGTTGGTAAAAGTAGACCAGAGCAGTACTCTGGTCTTGGAGCGCAGAACACATTTTCTGAATACACACTGATCAAGTGGACCAAAATCAACTTGAAAGCCAGACACCAGACGAATTGTGTTATCCCTGGAAGTGGACCAGAGTTCTTTTAAAGCAGACCAAACAGTAACAGTATGAACATCCGCTGAAGCTCCATCATGCGAAGAAGGCAGCATATGAGAGCAGAATTCAGAAACACCATCGTCTTATATGGACCAAATTCCTCTCTAAAATAGTCCAAGCGAAACTGGAAAGCACGGACGGCATGTCCTGAAGACTGAAGAGGACAGGGAGCATACATCTTAGTTAGTGGGCAGTTGAAAAACTTCTGATGGTGCAGCCATCATTCAGATGAAAGTATTTTAAAAAAAATCAGCATCAGTAGAAAATCCACAGATTTTTCTAAATACTCTTGTGTCGGCATGGGAGTTTCTGTGCATATTATTTTTCTAATGAATGACAGATTCAGGAGAGTTGGTTTGGATATATCTTTTTAATGGCTGTAAATTGAGTCAAAACTTTCAAGATTTTCTGTTAAGTCTAACACAGGAGTTTATTTTAACTTCTGTAGATGGTTCTGACAGATGAATCTGCTGATAAAAAAAAGAATTGTTATCGGCGCAGGGCATCAGTCTCACAATGCTTTGATGGTGACTGTGATTTGACACACAGTCTTAATGGGCTGCTTTTCTGCCACAATCTAAGATTTACTTTTTCCATCTGCCACAAGAACATAAAAATATGTGAAGAGCAGCAGCTTTACTGGGAATTTTGCTGCATTAATTTCCAGGATATGTGAGCACTGAGAGGAGAGAGGCAAACAGATTTAGAAGGCTGCTCCGAAGATGAATGCAAATATGATTCAGGAAGAAATTTACTTTGTGTGAGATTTTTGTATCCTTGCAGCACATTCTCCAGAGATTTAACAACACAACCATCTCCTGGCAAAGTACAAGCTATATATGGCCCCAAAGTAACTTGGAAATATTTTAATATTAATGTCACATCTGACAATAGAGATGTCTCATTGAGCTTTACTTCTATCCATCCAGACACGATACCAGCACTTTAATCAGACCCACATGGGAGGCTGGACCGATTCCCACAGTTAGCTCAGTTTGAAATCTGCTTATTTATTGATGTACAGAAGCTTTATAGTAGATTTAGTTTGAATTGTGAGCCTTAAATGTTGGTTCAGATTCTCATCATCAGCCTTCAACTCTAAGTGTCAGATACAGTGATGCCATGATTTCATAATTGATCAAGCAATTCAATGAAATAATAAAGATCCAAAAATATCAAATTGATTCTCATCAAATAATATATCAGCAGATCAGCTCAAATTCTGCACGTGATACGAGTACACTAAACCATACAGCCTCAATAGTAAAATGCAAATAAAATCAAAATGCAATAATTAACAAATCTGTTTAACTTATATTCCATTTAATACACAACAAAGACAGGATATTTAATTTACAAATGAAATATCATTTGATGCCTGCAACATGTTCTAGTAAAGCTGAGAGAAAAACAAACAAAACATTTTTGTATATTCACAGTTAATTTGATAAAGGTTGGGGTATCACAGAGCATCTCTGAAAGCTTCAGTCATTCATAAGCAAGAATGGAGTGAGGGTCCCCATTTTGTAAACAGCTGCACAAGGAAATTGATACAAATTTTAATAGCATGTAGCTTAATAGCACATAGAGCTGTAGAAATTTAGCGAAGTAAAGCAGGAAGGTAAAAAATGAACACAGAATATTCTTGACCTTCAATGTTTCTACATTAAATAGTGTAAAGGATATTACAACGTGGCTTTAGAAACATTACAGAAAATCAGCCTCATAGTTAATATAGTTTATCTCTGTATCTACAGTGGGTAAAACGCTTCTACGATAAGCTAAAGCAAGATGTCTCCAAGACTGAGAAACATCACTGGCTTCTCTGGACCAGAGTTCATCTCAGATGCCAGCCTGCCTTCACCAAATTAACCAAAGTATTTCCATAAAGTCCAGAGTTTCCATTATAGATATTACCTTGATAAAAAGCACTGTTTTTATGTTCTATTTAGTTTTTATCTGCAAATCCCACTGTTCTGTCACCTAGAATCCCTGATGAGTAATGACACCCTCCCCCAAAACAAACAAACTAATTAAACAAACAACAACAAATAAAACACAACAAAATGAAGTCTTGACCTGATGTACTTACATCTAGCATAAATAGACCAAGTGCACTTCCTACTTCTCATCTCTTCGGCCGTAACATGGAAAGCTACACAATAGGTGTCATTTTTTTGTTTATTTTCATTACAAATTTTGAATGTCAGCTTGACACCAGCTTCACTTTTTTCAGCAACTGAGGAGGAGAAGCAAGATAAAGCACCAAAGACGGGAGGCAGATGACCACTTATATGTGGAATATTTGCATCATTGGGATGGGACAAGGTAACAAGCATACGCAGAATCAGCAGAATTAACTTTGAGTGGAACAAACATTCACATGACAGCGAAATTAATCAGTTTGGATTTAAAATGGGAATAATCAATCCACTGTAGAGGAATTTCATCTATTAGCTTAATTACCTTGCTCTTAATTAATGTCTAGTTGAAAGGTCCGACCATAAGACTCATAAACTGATGTCATTCTGATCTTAGTAAACCATCTGCAAGGCCGGCGTCCTTCCATCAGGGAAATGTTTAAGTGAGACCTTGAGAACCTAGATTGACACACATGACCAAAGTCTTTTAGGGCGGAATAGTTCCAGACTTCTGTGTGACAACAGATCTCTGGAGGATTCTCCCAGGGTTATAACCGTGTACTATGTCTATATGTCTTAATGTATTGTCCCTTCATGTTTTAATGTATGTTCAATTTCTTTTATTGTTCATTATTAAATTTTTATTCTTCTCAATCTAAAGAAACCTGTGTCCCTGACAGGAATAACTGTAATGTACACCACTATTAAGTTTTTTCCGAATTGTCTTTTACATTCCGAATTAGGTGTTTACATGGCTTTGGTTTTTAATTAGCTTGAAGTGAATTTAAAGTTTATTTGGAATTAAAGGGGAATTAAAACTCATGTAAATGTGACCACTGTGCTCCAATGAAACAGTCCTATCTGTCATGATTTGAACATTGTGTGGGTTTTTTCTTGGTTTCCTGTTATTTTGTACCTATTTTGCTCTTTGTGTTTCTGTTTGGTTTTGATCTTGTTCATTAGTTTCACCTGTGTTTATCAGATTAGATTCACCTGTGTCTTGTTTAGTTCAGTCTGTATTTAAGTTCTGTCATTTCTCAGTTCTTGTTTGATGGTTTATTGTGATTATTCTGTATTCTTAGTCTGTATGATAATACATTAAGATCATCTGCACTCTTGCTGTCCTCCTTGCCTGTTTTTGGGTCCACACCTTCCCGAATCCTTGACAAATATCAACCAATATGTCTGTGTATTACATTCATAGATCCATTAAAATGTTGTGTTAATATTTCATCCCCATTAGGCAAAATTATGGAATCCATCATTTATGTTTGTAATCCAGCCACAAGATGCCAAAGTAGTAATGATCTTAACGATTTCAGTTGAATTAAACGGAACACACAAAGTTCACTTTTTCAACGTTTTGAGATCTGATCACATTTCAATTTTAATTGGTTACCTGATACATAAGTGATTCTCTGTAAATCTAATAGTCTCCCCTAGATGTTAACTTGTATTTCAGACATTTTTAAAGGATTTTTTTATGTGGTTTTTACATTTATTAAATTGCATGAATGCATTCATACTAAAACCTCATCTCTTTATCTCTTTCTTCCTGTCAGTTTCCCTTTCCATCACTTTCTCAGTCTTTTTCCTTGATCTGCCTCCCTCCTCCTGTCCTTGAGCTGAAAATGGAGAGGTAGGCAGCACTGAAGAGACAGGCATTGGTTTGACACTCTGTAACATCTTTTTGTGAACAGCAAACACATTCAGAGATGTGTGTGTGTGTGTGTGGATAGACATCTGTGTGTTGATGAAAAACTCAGTGAGCTGACTCAAGGCCGCGGCTGCACATGAAACCGGTGAACTATCTGGCAGATTTCAATGAACATAAATGAACACGTGAACAACAGAGAGGGGGAAAAAGTGATGCGGTGGGCTAACAGTTGCTAGGCAATAGCAGTAACCTTGTTCTGTAGAAGGAGCTCTTCCTGAACAGAGCCGAAGCTGTTTTTACTTTACAGATTTTTATTAATTGCTATAAATCCAGATTGCATATTTCTTCCACAGCTCTACAAGTTGAAACAATGACATTTTCCTTTTAAGAAATGTAGGAATATTTTTGACCTGTTGCAGGTTGGAGCGTAAGCACACCAGGGGATCTGTTCTGTCCCTTCAGTGACTTGCAGCTGATCAAAAATAATTAGCTGTACCTGTAGGTGTGCTTTAGCCTGACATACCAGATGGTTTGTTGCTTAGAACCATCTGGGAACTCCGTTTTAGGAGCTGCTTGGAATAAGGCAGGCAGATTTTAAAAAGTAATGAACAGTTGATTGGAGTTAAGCAATGAACTCCCCCCCCCCCCCCCTAACTTAAGGGGGGGTCAAGCACCAACGGTCAATCACATTCAGAATCATGGCTTATTTAGGATGATAAATGCTGTATGGTTCTGAATGACAAATTCTGATCCACTTTAGTTTAAGAGTCATTAACAAGACAGGCTTCTGCTGGTCATAACCACGGCAACAACAAAAGAAAAAAACACTCTGTAGCATCATCTTTGTTCAGAATCACTCCATCCTCTGTCACTGCTGGTTATACTTCCAATTTTGGCATTAATCCAATACCAAGTAAATCTAGGGAAAGTACAACTGATACCGATACCTCTGGCTTGAAATTTCAGTCATTTTACGATTTTGTCTTTTAAAGGAGAACTTCGCTTTTTTTTAACCTGGGGTCTGTTGTCATCTTTCCTTCCATACATGTGAGTGATGTAG
>JBAMHX010000011.1:5657664-5674245 GCA_037177515.1 Pseudomugil tenellus
TCTCTACATCACTCACATGTATGGAAGGAAAGGTGACAACAGACCCCAGGTTAAAAAAAAGCGAAGTTCTCCTTTAATTATTGATTATGAATACTTTTTTTAGAAGAATTTTTATTTTTTTGGTTTTTATGAAAGTATGGGATTACTAACTGGATAAACAGTATGTGCAATTGCCAGGCAACAGAGGACTGGAGTATTATAAGTAATTATCTGAACACTTCAGACAGTGCAGAATATGCAGAACACTTGTTGGCTACATAGTTTGCGCACTTTAAGGTGTGCACACCCTGAATTGGGAAAATCCTCTAAATCTGCTATCTGAAACTGGCCCTGGAGCTGATGTCATATGATGCATCAGTAGGTAACATCAGCAGAAACCAGAAACCCATTTAAAACTATACCATCTATAGTTAAAAAAGTCTCCTCAATTATTTACTCAAACAGCTCTGTCTGTAGTCTGTCAAACGCCTAGGTGGAAATACCTGATTTATACCTGATAACAGCTCGCTAAATGTATCACTTTCAGCGAGAACTCATCATGTCATATGCTTGTCATAACCATCTCCAAACAAACAGCATCCTCACCAGTGTGGAAAAATCTCTTGAAAATATGTGTTAATAGAAAAAAGCTCAGAAAAAATATTTCATGAAAACATCTATGATGAGAGCTACAGGCTGTAATAAGTGCAAAGTCATAGGGGAACCCCACAGAACCACTATACGAGCATGAGCCACTACTGTTCATTGTGTTTATGCCTACAACCTGCTTGGAGCTGCCAATATAAGATCTTTATTGACCTGAACCTGACTTTTGCAACACAAATTCAAGATGGGTCCCCTCCATGGTCTCAAGAGAAACTAGCTGCTTCATAAGGTTATTTGTGTGGAATTCTGACCTGAAAGGTTAGGTATTAGAAAAAATATTTGTATTTATAGAATTTAAATACCTGGGTGTTCACCAGCAGTACAGGGAGCAGAATCTGCACAAGAAGGATTAAACTTCTTTCCAGCCACCAAGGAGACTCAAGTCTTTCAGGTTGTGGTGATCTCTGCTCTGTTTTATAAAACAATCTGCTGGATCTGGTGTGGGAGGATGCTCTATAAGCTTACTTCAGTCCTGGACGATGTCTCCGCCCCTGTACATGAAAGGTAGGGGTTCTCAGTAGCTCCTTCAGCAACAGGCTGCTGCATCCTCATTGAAAAAGGAAGCACTTCATTCCATCAGCCATCAGGCTGTTCAACAGCAGCCTGTCACAGTGACCACATAAATCTGTCTAAAGAGGGAAGCTCAGACTTCCCTCTTCCCAGCCACATTTGCCAGCTCATCGGGGTGGGGGGGAATCCCGCCTCAGGATCGGGCAGATCCCAAGGTATTCCTAGGCAAGTCAAGAGATATAATCCCTCCAGCATGTCCTGGGTCTCCCCTGGGGTCTCCTCTAACAGGGACATCCCCAGAACACCTCACTAAGGAGGCATCCTAACCGGATGCCTGAGCCACCATGTGGAGAAGTAGCAGCTCTACTCTGAGTCCCTCTCGGATTACTGTTTCTCGCCCTCTCTTTCAGGGGAGCTCGGCCACCCTGAAGATCCTAGAGGCTATGTTTTCAGTAGCTTTATGGGCAAACAGGTGTCTAGAGGAGCTACCAGAGCAAGAGTTGCTCGATGACCCCTATGATGACAAAGGAGGAAAAAATCCCTCCCCCAAACGTGGGTTGCCGCGGCCCCCCTCGTGAGCTAGACCTGAGGGTGGGGCATGAAGATGAGCATCTGGTAGCTGGACTTTTGCCCATGGGATCCAGTCCAGGGACAGCCTGAAAGGGTTTTTGTAAAGTGCCGAGCTTCTTAAAATAATATTATTGTGAATTATGATTTATTATTGTTGTGCATCATGGTTTGTGATTCATTAAACTGACTCATTGACCTGCACGGGTTCATAGTAGGAGTTGACTTGCTAATGCAAACTACTGTGTCCCTACTGGGTTTGCAGACAGATGTTTTGTTGACTTAGGACCATAATGTTTTACTTGGGGAATGTCATCAGACTCCACCTCTCTGTTCCCTGCACACTAAACACTCTGAGTTCAGACTACTGAGCATCTGATGGCAGCAACACTTGTAGCAGAAAGTTATATCCACCCTAAGACATTGATCTAATGATAAGTCTGCAGTGGTAACAGAGTTACTAGAGGTGTCAAATGAGAGGGTAACTACTTGTAGTTCCTGAAATGAACGCAGTTGCTAGTTGGATCATCTGATGTGAAGTAAAATGAGTGTGTCCTCATAGAGGTAATGATGATTTAATAATCTTCTTACAGCATGCTGAAAAAAAGTCCAAGAGGAAATATTTTGTCTTGAGTAGAAGAGCTCAAGCTTGCACATTAAATCTGAGAAGCGGGACCTGAGTTTGGAGTTAAAGCACAACATACTGTCATCCAAGTGACGGTTTTTAGAGTGCACACGCAGAGCTTTGAGGAAATGCAATATAAGCAGGAAAATAATCAACTCCTAACTGTGCTGCTTAAACATTGTCCCTCACTTTGTGAGTTCATTGGATTTGGAAGTGTTTGCTAAATGCCAATGCAGTCTGATCCTCAGCATCCCATAAGCATGATGACTACATTTAGTCGTACAAACCAACTTCAGCTGTGCTAGTCTCTATTGTGTTAGGTTCCAATGATTTCTAGGCTCAATACATGGACAGTGTCATATCTCTTGCATACAAATCTCAAGATTGGACAAGTGGCTTTTGGAGTCCTCAGATTACACAGATCTGTTATAGATGCTAGATTTTTCTAATAAACATTTTCATTGATAATTAAGCTGGTGTCCGAGCCTTTTTTGTTTTTACTTCTAACCCATCTTTTTCACATCACCTGTAATGAACTTAACCAACTTCAATTTCATAAAAGTTTTACTCATTCCACTTCTACAGGGCGGCTGTAGCTTAGGTGGAAAAGAAGTCTTCTTTCAACTGGAAAGTTGTCAAAGTGTCCTTGGGCAAGACACTGAACCCTAAGCTGAACCCCGATGTGCCTATCGGGGTGTGAGTGTGTGTGAGAATGGGTGAATGTGCTCTATATAGTATAAAACACTTTGAGCCAACATGACTGGAAAAGTGCTAAATACAAGTCCATTTACCATTTACTTCATGGCCTTTGAGAAGTACCTTATAAACTCTTACTAACCCATCTGAATCAAACATTACTTCGTTTGATGAAAGTGTGAATCTGAACATCGATCAAATAAGTGTATTGGTCTGCCTAAAAACTTACTTAACTTAAAAAAACTTTACTACAATCCAGAACAAGAAAAATAGCGAATCTTTGCAATTTTCATTACTGCAAGAGAACAAATAAAGATAAAAACATGCAAAAAAACACCACAACATAACCACTGTGGATTTACTATGAGTGGAAATCACAAGTCCTGCCATCGCCTCGGGGTATATGCCCGAATGCCCCAAATCCTCCTATTTGGTTAGACAGACATCCAGGACATTTTAACGTCATTTAATAGCAACGAAGCCCACCATCTTAGTATGGTGGAAACAGCCCCTAGCAACACTACAGAGGAGACATGGAAAAATCATGTTGTGTGGTGGGCAGCAAGGCCAATTAAAAAAAAACAAGGGGTTCACGACCAAGTTCCATCGTATACCCTTAAGTGGAGTCAGGAGAGATAAGTGGCTAAGGGCCATGAACAGATGCCAAATACGATCGGATGGAATGGTTGAAAAGTTGTGGCAACCAAAGTCCAACTACCTACTCTGTGTACCGGGTCCCCTTGGGGATAAATTCCAATTGTGAAAACTGTTTGATTTATCGCGGTCACATGAAAACTTTCCTGCGGTGGCAGCGGTCATGATTAAACTATTAAATCACAGACACTCCAGATTGGAGATATAATAAAGATGTAAATACACTGCCTGGTGGAGGTTCTTGATTTTCTAGTTTTATTCTGTTTTATTTTAGCCATATAGTTACTTTTGTAATCATATCTCCATTTTGCTTTGTCATTGTATTTTTATCTTATTTTAATTTGTTAATATCTGTTTTGTATCTCCATTTTCTATTAAGTGCTGCTTGTTCACAGCACCTTCACAGTGATTGCAAATCCAAATTGGAAAAGCACAGTGTAAACCTATAAACACAGCGTAAAATATAGTGTGTATATATATATATATATATATATATATATATATATATATATATACTTGTTTTTTCCTCCGTGTCTTCACAGTGATCTGCAATGTTGCTTCAAATTGCCGCAGTCCAGAAGACAGATGACACATCAGCTTCACAAACAGGGATTGTGTTTAACTATGCCTTTCTGCTGGCACTGGACATATAAAGTAACTTTTCTGGTGCCCTAATGCTCACACATTTTCTGTGTTTTAATCAGTTATCTCCCATCCAGCAGTCTTTTGATATCACCATCGGCGCTGTTTCCTTTTTACTGTTCTACACCTGTTTCTCTGCTTTGTATCCATCTCCCTCCTGCTACCCTTTCTTCCTCTTCTCCCAGTTGGTTATTAATGGTTTTAATTTACTGAGAGGAAAGACCTTGGTGCCCACAGAGGCATTCTCTCTGCCCCTAGTGTGTATTTATGTGTAAGAGGGAGGAAAAAGAAAGAGGACCCCTGCTCATCGCTGTGTAACCGAGCAGCAATAACGCTTCGTCTTCTTTAACTGAGCTGCTGCTTCAAGGTATTCCTCATCTTTCTCCCACCACCAAGTCCAACCATTTTCTTTTCTCCACTGCTCCTAGCAATTCCTTTTACTTTCTCCTAACCTGTCTTCATGTTACTTTAATACTTTATTACATGTCAGAGATATGTCTTTGCATTTGCCTGCAGTAAGTTGTGACAATAAGCTCTGGGGTGGGGGTGGGGGGATCAGCCTCCCCCTGCAGGCCGGTTTGTTTCAAAGGTTGCTTGTTATTACTTGTGGTGCCCTCATTGTTGCTGGGCAACCATTGATGCAGAGTTGTTTGCAACATGTACCCTACAGATGACTCGTCAGTTTGGTGCCATAATGTTTTCTTCAGGTAAGCGACTGACCAGACCACATAACAGATAAGCTTATCATGGTATCATGTTTTCATACAGTTTTGATCCAGATCATAATTCTTCTTTTTCCAAACAACCAGATTTTTTGAGCTAAAAACAAGTAGAGGACAAAGAGGAAAAGTCACGTCTAAATGGCAACAGATTGCTAGGGTCTTAAAATGATGTCATAAAAAATGGGAACAAGTCCAGCAAAGACCTGAACCAGCAAATATTGGATCTGGACCTTCAGAAGATCCAATCAGGGTTCTACAATGGTACAGAGTTGGATCAGGGTTCTGCGATTGTACAAGGTTGGATCAGGGTTCTGCAATGGTACAGGGATGGATCATATAGGATGATATAGGTTCGATCTGGTTTCTGTGATGGTACAGGGTTGGATAAGGGTTCTGTGATGTTACAGGGATGAATCGGGGTTCTGCAATGGCACATGGTTGGATCACAGTTCTGCAATGGTACTGGGATGGATCAGGATTCTGTGATGATCCAGGATTGGATCAGGGTTATACAGTCATACAGTGTTGGATTAGGGTTCTGTGATGGTATAGAGTTGAAGCAGAGAACTGCAGCATTTATGTAGAAAGGTTGGCAGACAACGTCTCCCTTTAAGATCACTTCTTTTCCAGGGACAACTATGTAATTTTCAACAAGATAATAAATAAAACCGATTCTGGAGATATTACACCTATCATGGTCGAGACAGAAGAAAGAACTGGTATTGGACTCTGATCTGATCAAATCAAGACCAGAAGTGTTGCAAAAAGGAACAGTGACATTAAAAATACTTAGATTTATAGTTTTCACTTTATTATTTAGGAACATGAAAGTGATATAAAATGTAAAATGTTAATAGGATTATTACAACAGAACTCAGTATTTTAGATCGTCAGTGTCATCAAATAAAGTAAATCTAAATCTTTTTCTTAATTAGTGCTTTTAAACCATCTAAACCAGGGGCGGGGAACCTGGACCCTAGTCCTGAATGTTTATGTCTCTCTGTTCCAACACTCAAGGTTTATGAATCCATCACTTTGCAGATCTGGATAAGCTGTTCTGCCATTTTATTTGAATCAGGTGTGCTGGAGAAAGGATACATTAAAAACCTAGAGGATTCCAGGCCTCAAAAAGCAGGGTTCCCCACCCCTGATCTAAACTGTCATGACAGGGGAACTGCCACATAATGTAAGACCAAAACGCAGACAAAGAGTGAAAAATTGATAAATGTATTGAAGGTGTTAGGATGTTTAAAGTTGCAATGATCTGGTCCAGGTAGAGTCTCTCGTGGAGAAGATGGTTATGGAATCCAGAAAAGTTGTAAGACAGTCAGTTTAAGATTATGTCTAGGAGTGGTGAGTGAGAGACCAAGATGGCAGGGCAAGCAGCTAGGTATACAAACAGCTGACTGATTGAACAGCTGGAGAAAAACTCCCAAGCGTTGGGAGATAATGCTGGTAACTGTGGGATCTAGGTATGGTAAGGGGGAGGGGGCTTGGGTGCAGGAGGAAAAACAGTCAGCAAATTAGTTTGAGAACAAAGAATGCCTGGAAAACGGCTGATTTACTGCAGTAACTGTGAGACAATCCAGTGGGCAGTGTCCTTTAAAAGCCATGGTTTAATGAGATGCAGGTGTGTTTAATCAGGACTCCAGACTGAGCCTCCAGGAAGCAAAAGCCAGAGGACAAAATACCACACCAAGGGCCAAATCATGGCATAAACTTTTTCTGATTTGGGATTATTTGTCAAATAGTTCCCCCCTCCAGCTCATGTTGCATGTAGTGTAGTCCTACAAGCATTTTGAATGAAATTGCCTACTCTGCAAAGGAAGGATAGATAACCAAAAGTATGCTTCATTTTATGGTCAGCATCAACACGTTTCTTCTTTCTGCAGGGGGGGACTGGAACCACACATTCATTTTCTTTTTACTCCGATTTTGATTTCAACTCTACAATTTTCCATCTCTTTCTATTATTCTGCGTTTCTCCCTCAACAATCTCCATGGCAGGTTGGAATCATTCTACTCTCTCATCCTTTTTCTCAGATTTTCTCCACTGTGCAACCCAATTACTCAAGCCCTGTTTCATGTTAGATGACCACACGGGCTCCAGATCTTCTTCTCTTTCTAATTCAAACACAAAGCCGCCCCCCCCGACAGGGAACCCATTCACAGGAACACACGGAGAAAAGGATATCAAGCAGGCCTGCTCACCATTAATATTTAACTAATATGACAGTTGGGGATGATGTGATTTGACGTGTGTATGCATGTGTGTATATCTGATGTGCACCCATCACTTTTAATGAGGGCAGACGAAGCGTACGTGGAGAAGCAGGGAGGCAAGGCGTTTTCCTCTGCCTTTTTATTTTCCCGTTGAGCAGTGTGTGCTTGTATACGTGTGAAATTGAAACAACATCAGCCAGGAACCATCGGATGTGTATGTGTGTTAAAGTGTCGGAGAGAGAACACTGAACACACAGATAAAAAGACCGATAGGTCATGTCAAACATTTTATAGAAGAGAAACTCTATTCCAACCAGAGAAGCTGGCTGACAACATTTTATTATTAACTGTATTATTAACTTTTGTCTTTTTTTAAAAAAAAAATGTCTCAAATGAGCCGTTTAACTTCTGGGGGAGTGAAACATCTCGCTCATGTGCATTGTTGAAACATTTACATCCCACTTTATCAGCCTGATCACTTTGAAATTAATCAATTTAATCTGGAATTTCCCTCGTCACTGAACAGTTGCTTTGGGGCTTGGGCGAGTTTAAATAAAGTCGACTTATATCCTCTTCTGAGCTTTACATGCAGAACATTTATGGACTAGCAGATCGGATGTACCAGATTGTTTCTAAATCCTTTGCTTAGAAAATGTAGCGCGGTCTCAATAAATCGATTAAATGCAAAACAGCTTTAAATTCTGCCACATTGCAATATTGATTAGATTATCATTCCAGAACCAGCGAAGGTAACAAGATCACATTCAATTTAACTTTATCAGTACAGCACCAATTCACAACAGAGTCACCTCCAGTTATTTTATGGACACAATCAAGTTCATTGCAGTTCATATTGAATCCAGATGCATTATGTGATGTACATTAGTCCAGTTCATCATAACTGTTCATAAAAACTATGCATAAAAATAATGACCTAACTAAAGAAAGCAAATGATCCATGTTGAGTAATCTTGGACTCAATCCACCATCCTGAGCTGCACGAGTAGACAGTAGAAAGAAAAACCTCGATCAGAACCAGAACCATCTGTTTTGTTAAAGTGTGTTTATGTAATCCAGATTATTGGTGTGTCAGTCAACACGGTGGTGGAGGCAACAAGGAGACTGTTAAAGAGAGGAGAGAACAACTATTAAATGCATAACATACTGCACAGGTGGAGAAAAGTGTGAGTCAAAGTGTGTGTTTGAAAGAGAGTGAGAAACAGGCAGTCTGAAGGCCAGACACTGAAACAGAATTAGACTGTATGGTTCTGCTAAATGTCAAAGTGTGTGTGTTCATTTCTCCTTCTGTAGACATGCAGACCCTAAACTCCACTTACCCCTGCAGACACACACACACACACTCACTCCCACCTCATTAGCAGCAGGACATGACATTTCCGGACCATTCTGGCCAGGCGATGGTGGATGAGGAGATGACAAAGTCTTTAATTCCTCGTTTTGATCCAGTTCATCTTGACCCGCCATTAAAAGTGGGAGAATCAAGAAAAAGCCCTTTTACCTAAAAAGAGGTTACAGAGAAAAGATTTACACCACAATGACGAAGCTGCACACACACCATCACTAGAGTCCGATGAGGCACAGGGACCCTCAACTACACCACAGAATAAAGCAGCTCTGGTGTGTGAAATATGAAGAAATTCAACAGCACAGATGTTTTGTCATTTTTGCTGGTAAATTAGGAACTTTGATTAGATGGTTTGTTGGATTTACATCATACTTGTATATAAATATGGAATAAAAAAATTCAAATGGATTTAAAATGGAAATGTTTAAATGGATTTGGAGAAAAATCTCAGAACTCATCCAGTTTTGCTAACCTTCATTATGGGTGTAATACACCAATATATATATATATCAATATATTGGTCATGTGGTTAATAAGTAAATACCATCAATCCAAAAGGAATCAGTTTAAAATGTATCACAGAAAGCTTTAATCAAAGACACTTTTATTTAGAAATTACCGGATTTTGATTTCCAGTGTAACGACAAACACGCATAGTCAACCACTGTTGCTTAAATCACAATGCATTCTAGTTAATGGCATCAGCTGGGCAGAAATGCTCCAATGAGCTACAAGCTTCATATTATAATTTGAATTAAAATGTTTGTACAAAGAATCCAAGAAAACTGAAAGATCAATGTCAAGGGTATCAATTTGGTCCTAGAAGAGCCATAATCCAACAGCTTTTCTATGTAATCTTGTTTTAATTTAAATAAATCACATCAAATTGTTAGGCTTTCGGGTCAAGTTACTTTGGTTTTCTGTTTATTTTGTAGTTTTTCCTGTTTTGCCGGCTGCTTTCTGTTTCAGCTTCATGTCTTGTTCATTAGTTCACCTGGTTTGATTTTGGTCATTGTTTTCAATTGTGTCTTGTTCTGTTTTCAGTGTTTTTATACCCTTGGTTTTGTTTCCTCCCTTGCTGGATCATTGGTTAAATTAGTTAATTTGTCTGTAGGTAGTTTCTTGGTTATCTTGAGTGTCAGTGCTGTTTCTGTTAATAAATCCTGTTAATCAGCATCCTGGCTACCTCCTGCTTGTCCTCCTCACCTGCGTTTGGGTCTACCACCTCCCTCCACCATAACACAAATCAAATCAATCACATTTTATTTGTGTAGCACTTTCTTAAACACAAAGTAACACATAGTGCTTTACATATAAAGATTAACAGAATATAATTTTTAAACACACTCAACAGCATGCAGCCCTCAAACCCATACTGCACAGCACAACAGTTACATAAGAGTCACATCCTTAGTCTCCATAAATAGTAATAAAATTTAAAAGTAAATGAACCTAATTAATCTAATAACTTCTCAGGTTCTGGACAATGATTAATTAATTTGAGTCAGCTGTGCTGCAGGAAGGATACATGGAAAACCTTCTGATTGCAGCCTTCATAGAACCGAACTGTTGTTTCTCAGTGAAACAGCATTAAAGATTGGGTTTTTTGGCTTCATAGAAACATCAAATGTATATCAATAAACATCTGAGTTTGTGTTAAAAATAAGTCAAAGATTTAATCAAAGAAAAAAAACAGGCCAAAAGAATATGCCAGAAATGTAAATCTAAAGACCCATTTGTATGTAACAATACTTGTTTTACCTGATGTTAGCATGTTAACATGTTAATCAGATCACAGATCTGTGTGAGTACCTGGTTTAGGAAGCAGCAAATAGAAAAAACATATTTGTGTGTCTGTTCTGCATAAACGCAAATCTGCCTCCTCATCTGCTGTGCTGCTGGTGTTGCCTGGTGCCATGCTGCGGGTTCATTGCTCTGTTAATGTCAATAAGCTGATTGGTCAGTCCGGTCATTTTCATGTTTGGTAGAAAAAAAACCCACGAGGCTACATGACTAACTGCTGCTGCTCGTATTCATCCGTCTGTAAATGCATTAATTATCGAATTATTGTCGACCACTGGGGTCAAATACACACACAAGAAAACAATTCTCATCCAACTCTTTGAAACCACTTCTGAACTTCATTTTTTAAATTATTGTTTTACAATAAATTAGTTTTATTAAATCTAATCCATGCACAGGTTTCCTGCAGGGTCATAAAACATCTAGGACTGTCTAAAATGAACTTAAGGCCCCGTTTCCACGACAACAGGGAAAAAAGCAAAATATTTTACCAGATGTCCATATCGTTTAGACGGCAACGTAGTTTTGGAGAGTAGAAAACGCAAACATCTCACAACGCCTTCCAGTGTGGAAATCCTGAAAACTCTCTACCGTGTTGTTGCTATCTAAACGTTTGACAACGCAAAAGTGCGTTGCGGTCACATAAAGATGACGTCATAATTACGAGCCAGTTATATAAAACAATATCACAACAAGGTGGAACTTCAAGTTACGCTAGCAGTAGTAAATGGGATGCAGGTGTCATGGCAGCAAGTGACTACATTCATCAAGGAGTCATTATATTGGCTGGTGCGCTTCGCCATGTTGTTTTGATTTGTCGCGCTCATAATCATGTATATAATGAATAGATGCTTCGCCTGCGCAGTTTGCCTATGGAGTCGAATGGATTCACTCGGCGGACATCTTTTGTTAGTCATCTCGTTCATTCATGACATTAGCTGTGTCCCAATTTAGGATTTTTTTAATAAAGTATTTACTTTAAAAACAAACATAATTTGCTGCCACCTACACACTGAGCGTGCATACTACAACGGGAAATTGGAAAATTTGTCTACTTTTGCATCTCCGGGCCTGGCGGCAACCTTTGGCTGTCGATTGTGAAGCTAATAACGAAGTAGAAATATTTGCAGTTCACCCCTCACCGCTAGATGACTGGGTGCAATAGAGAGCAATGCCCATAGAGTCCCATGTTAAAATGTCAGATTTCACAGCTGAAAGAAACATGTTTACAGAGTGACTCTAAAAACGTTTTAATTGGTTTAATAGGTCCAATTTTCCGTCATGACAACTCTGGGACGGGGGAGGGGGGGGGGGGGGGTCAATTTTTTTCTAACGCCTCAGTTTCTATGTTATTTTAATCTTAAATTTAGAGGCGTATCCTTTTGATTGATGTGTGTTAGAGCGCTATCACTGGTTGCAGCTGCGTACTTCCTGCTGGCTCCACCATGATGGAGCCCTCTCAGCTCTACCTTTTCCTCCATTTTTGGATTTTCCAGCAATGACAAAACACCAAGATGGCGATGGTGGGACCTGCCTATTGGCTTCAACTCTGCTCTTCAGAAACCTATGGGTACCGTGATGGTATGTGCTATCCAGGAATTATATACAGTCAATTTCTCCAACCAAAACAGTTGTGTCAACGCGGAATTAAAGTTAGAACAATACGCCACTTTTGCATTTTCCGTCTAAACGTAGCCTAAATGTTTTATGAGCTATGTGTGTCTCTGTTTTGCAGCCTAATGGGTGAAGGGAGAACTGCCATTTTTGGAATTTCTGCAAAGGCTTCACTTTTTTCCAAAAGTTTGCCGCTTGGTTTGTAAATGATGATTAAACTACAAATCTGTTGATATCTGCAGGCAAGAATAGGCGCCGTTTGGGTCCCATTAGCAGCTCCCACTCTCACCATTTTCAGTCATGTAGCTTCACTGTCACTGAAAAAATGGGATCTAAATGGGATGGAATCTAATTTTCTTTGAACCAAAAAGTTTTTCATTTCTGAGATGATTTAAATGTTTTTAATTTTGTATAATATTAGTTTAAAATTTAATTCATAAGGGCCTTTAAAATATCTTAAATTCAACTTACTGAAATCTGCAAGAACCCTGATCTATGACTTATCTTTATTTATAGTCATTAAGTAATTAATGAACGCTTTCCTGATAAATTCCTGTACTTATTTTGCCTTTTTAATTTGAAATCAGTTCAGACATTAAGGTTTAAATTTAGTTAAATATGTAGGGACTCCAGATTTGGACTTGTCTGATTCCTGTAATAAGCTGTACTCAGTATTTGTGTTTAAAGTTATGCAATGAAATCCTAAAGTTGGATGTGAGTTTGTGTAAAATACTTAATGATAGTGATGTTTTGTTGATGTGGGAGGCAAATCTTTAGAAAGGGCAGGACTTTTCATTGGTGGGAAATTACAAGTGTATAAGAAGAAAAGAGAAATTGTAGAATATAAAGTGTCTTAAATCTCTGACTTTTGTCTTTATTTACTTTGTGTTTGTCTTTTAACTCTTGCTGCAGTCACCTCAGTTTTGTGGTGATTGGTGTGGTTTTCTGTTGCTGTAGAACATCTGCTTCAAGGTTGGATGTGTTGTGTGTTCAGAGATGCTGCTCTGCACATCTTGGTTGGTATCAGTGTTTATTGACTTTTATTGCCTTTCTTTCTTCTGTAGTCTGTCCATTCTATTCTGATATCAGTGAGACACATTGGTCTGTTTTATTCCTCATTCTAATGCTACATGACTAAATGCAGAGTCGATGCCGTGTGATTGGCTGATTAGATCTTTGTGTTAACTGGTTCAGTAGGTAGACTTGATAAAGTGGCCGGTAAGCGTACATAAACATGCAAATGTTCAAATGTAAACAGTAAGAAGCTACTGAGTGCAATTAGCACCGATAAAAAACAAAGCATTTGTCTAAACAGCTTCCATTCTTACAATTATTAATAAGATGATAATAGTTAAAATTTTAAACACGGTTTTATATCTTAGTAAGTAACCATGTAAACACCTACTTCTGAGTGGAATTGACAATTCAAAATTAAATTAAACTTAATTCCGAATAAAGTGGCTAGTTTATTCTCATTTCTCATTTATTCTTAATTCCTCTCATTGTTAATTCTTGTCGTTCTGCACATTCTCTTGGACGGACATCCGGGAAATTTTGAGGTAATTACATAGCAACGCAGCTCGCCATCTTAGCGGGGTGGAAACATCCCCTAGTGACACTACAGAGGAGACATGGTAAAATCATGTTTGTGGTTGGCTACACATCGATTTTTTTTTTTTTTAAGAAAAAACAAGCGGTTCAAGGCCAAGTACAATCGTATACTGTTAAGTGGAGTCAGGAGAGATAAGTGACTGAGTACCATCAACAGATGCCAAATACGATCGGATGTAATGGAGATGGTTAAAAAGTTGTGGCAACCAAAGTCCAACCATACCTACGTCTGTGGCCTTTATTTTACATCCTGGTAAGTGCACATTCAGTGATATTCTATACATAATAATATATGAACTTAATAATAACATTAGGGCTATGAAGAACCCAAGACCTCTTAATTATAACGAGTCAGACTGGTCATATTTAGGCTCCAACAGATAGCTAACTGTTAGCGGTTATATTCAGAGCACCATAAACAATGGACACGATTGTCTTTTAACCTCGCTTCCTTTTTGCTTCTTGAGGTGTTTTTAAAAAGTCTGGCTGTGCATCTTATATGAACTCTTATCAGGGTATTCCACTTTTGGCCCTGCTAATGGATAAGAAACCATCTTCTAAAGTTTCTCGATTTAATGAGATTAATATCTTGTTATATCAAGAAACTGTCACATTACAATGAAATATGTTTTTCTTTAAAATGAGAAACTGGTCCAATATTTTTTAATGGTTGTAACGGCCAAACGCTTCCGTAACAACCTTATATCGTGTGATTTCATGTGCTGGTACATGATAGGCTATCAATATGAAAAACTCACGTGGAATAAGTAAATCCATATTTAGGGAATTTAAACCAACCTACAATGAGCCAACCACATTTAACTGAACGAGACTAACGCATAGTTTGCCCCAAGACAAGATGGCGCCTTCGGTTGCCATGGCAAATACGTCATTGTGACGACATGCAGTCTAATAGAATGCTTACCTTCTCCCAATGTAATGACACACATGCACAGTCTTTTGTCTCTTGTTGTTTGGTAAATGCAATAAATTTGGGGGGGAAAAAAAGTCCACCTCCCGTCTTCGATATATTCGGTCCCATCTATTTTTCTCCTCCTCCTCAGTTGCTCAAAAAAGTGAAGTCATATATTTGTGACAAGCTATTATTTAAAAATGTAATCAAAACTTAAGTTAAAAAGTTTTTTATTAGAGCATTTTCCATGTAGCCACTAAGGCTAAAAACAAGGAAAAGAGTTGTTGCGTGATTACGTCATTTCCGCCATCACGTCGGAATTAAGAGAATGAGAATAAACATGATG
Organism: Pseudomugil tenellus; assembly: GCA_037177515.1. NCBI lineage: Eukaryota > Metazoa > Chordata > Actinopteri > Atheriniformes > Pseudomugilidae > Pseudomugil > Pseudomugil tenellus. The sequence continues at coordinate 5,672,602 of JBAMHX010000011.1, forward strand.
CCATGTAAACCCATCCATCCATTATCTACCGCTTATTCCCGAATGGGGAGGCAGGAACCCTGGACAGGTTGCCAGTCCATCACAGGCCGCCATGTAAACCTTTACTCGGTATTAAAATTTCCATATAAACTCGAAGCCAAGAATTTATTTCCGAATGAGTTCATTTGGAATTAATAATTCAGAATCAAAAGCATCATGTGACCATTATCTGCTACAATCTTGATTCTCTGGTTGTTCCGTTTCAGCGCTTAAAAGAAATAAAAAGTGAAACAACTTGAAATGTATCCATCTCCTTATCAGTTCTTATCAGCTTCTCTTTTCTCGTTTTCCTACAGAGCAACTGCTGCATGTTGGTTCAGCACTCACCCCATGTGAGGGGCGTTTGGCCTGAGGGGCTTACGGGACGGATGGGACAGAAGAAAAGGGAAAAGAAAAGGCTAAAAGGAGCGAATATCACAAACAATATTTATGCTATCTCCCTGCCCTGCCTCCTCTCTTTCACTGCTTTTCACCTCTCCCTCCCTCTCTCTCTCTGGCCTTTCCAGCAATATTGATCAGCGACGCCGGTAGCAAAACATAAACCAGAAAACGCTTTGTGATATTTTGACAGGGGAGAAGGAGGAAGGCAGAAAGACGAATGCAAAGGAAAAAGGAGGCAGGGTGAGAAAAGAAAAAAGGTGTGAAGAAGGCAGAGAGAACGGGGGTTAGGGGTGGGGGGGATTTTCTATTATAAAGAATCAACTGTAGCCGCTCAGAAGAATAGAGATGGATGAGAAAGCAGAGAAAGAAGCAGAAGATGAGTTAACGTCTCCATCAAACTCTGACATCCACATAATTCAGAATTGATAAAAGCTCCTGAAATTGCTGAAATAATTCTGTCAAACCATAACAGCTGCGCTGGCAGAGCCAGCTGGGTGTCTGTTTGTTTTAGACAAAGTGTTTCTGCATGACCGTGTTGCTTCTCGATCTCCTCACTGAACATCCACAGTATCAATAGACACGATGCTGGAAAACAGCCTCCACATATCAGTCAGGTGCTGCTGAATGAAAACACTGCTGCCATGACGATCAGGATAAGTTTTTATCACTTTTCATAACTTTATCAATGTTCATTATTTTTCAATACAATATTTTTTGTTATACTTTTTTTTAAGTTATGACGTTCAAACCTAATAGATACAAATACAAGAAGGTTTTAATCTTAAAACTGAGTGAGAGGGGAAAGCAGTGAAATATAACATCAATACTGTCATGAAGCACAGATTGATACTGAAAAAGCCCCGAAAAATACAGTGTTGCTGCAGTGTTTCCTGCTCACTGAAATACACGTGAAGTGAAACATTTCTTAGATTGTAGACAACTTTTCTCTTGCACAGTTTACAAATTCATACAAATAATGAAAATATTTGCATTAAAAATATTTTTCTACCACTATTAGTCCACATATACCAATAATATGTTGTGGAGAAATTTCTCTTCATATTTTCCACATTTGTAAAACTGCTGTTTTGTTAAAGCTGAAACACGTGGGTAGGAACTGGAAACTGTTAAAAAAAAATGGTCGGAATGTATGGAGAGAAATTTGTTTCTTTATTATCCAATCAAATAGAATAGATTTGCAACCAAAATTTTATTTTGAGAGCA
>JBAMHX010000011.1:5692505-5705351 GCA_037177515.1 Pseudomugil tenellus
TTAATGTTACTGTATAATGAGGTGTATAATAAATGTAGGCTGGGCTAAGTGACACGACACTGAAGGCCTAGGTGTGACATGCACGGCCTGCCACTGGTGTATATATATGTATGGTTGGATGGCAGTTCTCTTTTGTTGTATGTATATCTGTCTCTTCTTTCTGTATTGTCTGTTTGTTTGACAGAGCAAAGTTGTTCAGCAAGACACAACAGACAGATTCACATTATCTGCCTGTTTTAATGCTGGAGAAGAAAAAAATGTCCTTAAGAGTGAATGTGAGTCTGCCTGGTTGTTTGTCTGATTGTTCATCTCTGTGTTGTCCTTTGATGGACTCATAACCTGTCCAGGGTGTACCCCACCTCTCACCCAACGACTGCTGAGATAACTGCCAGCTACCCACAACCCTCAATTGGAATAAGCAGTACAGATAACGGATGGATGAAACTGCTTGTTGAGTGACGAACAAGTTTTCACAGCAGTCACCAAAAGTCTCCAACAACGCCCGAAGAAGTTGCCAGATCTTATGACCTCTTGCTGGAGTATGATTCATTATATGGGAAATGTGAGAATTATGACTAAACACTTATATAATTGTATATGACAAATGAAACTAACAACTGTTTAAATACACTTTCAGTAATGCAGACTAAAATTTGCATTTAACAATCAGACCGTAAAGATACTGGAGGTTTTCCTTTTCGAATATGAACTTAATTCTCTGTTCAGTATATTGCCTTTAAACTGACTTTTTTTCCCAACATGTAGAACATAAAAAGTGATAATAATAAGATTAAGACTGGATTAAAAATAAGTAAAACTGAGAAAACAATTGAGACAAGGTGATAAAGCAGAAGAGAAAGGGAAGAATGGAGGAGTAAAACAGCAGGAGGTGGTTCAGAGAGATGGAGCTGGGGAGGACAGAAAAACAAGCAGAGAAAAAAACAGATCGAAAGAGAAAAGAGAAAAACAGGCCGAGAGATGCACAGAGGGCTGGAGGCAAAATCAGCATGAACTGGAAGGAGGAATCACAGAGGCAGGACATAAACCAGGAAAACAGGTTGGAGAAAAGAAAAACAAACTGGGGAAAAAAGGAAGAATTAACAGGAAATGTTCATGCATGTGCGTCTCTTGTGCAAAGAGAAAAACTAAACATAAAAAACAGGCAGAATCCTGTATGTTTCATAGAGTTGGAGCACAAAAGAAGAGAAGGAGACAAGTCAATGACAAGGAGGTGCAATGTCTGCAACAGGTTGAGAAACAGAAGGGTGGAAAATGGTGGAAAGCGCTTTGCTAGTTTAATCACTCTTCTAAAGAGCCGTTACGGAGGGACAAAAGGAGGATGAGTCTTCGGTGTGTGTCCTAATGCCCAAGGCTACCAGAAACATGGCTTCCTTTGTGTGTGCACACAGAAAGAAAGCACACAGGACCACAGTGCTCATGCTTACCAATGGGGGCGTACTGATTGTCTCCCAAGGCTCCACCTTCAGCTAATGTAAGAGTAGTACAAGGACAACAGGACTCAATAGGAGACACACTCCAGTATTAATTCATGTCTTCATACGCCTCCTCTCCAAAACTCTTCAGTTTTTTTCCGTGTTTTTCTCTTTAGTTGTGCAGAAGCTGAAAAGACCTCGAACTTTGAACTGTCTTTTGTGTCTTTGTGTTGCATTTCGTTGTTTAATTTAAATGTGTCGGTAGGAGAAGTGTGAAGCACTGGGAGCAAAACCTTTTTTCATCTCATTGGATTTCAGTGAGTTACAACATTGAAAACTAAATACTTCAGTTATTTTTTAACAACTACTTTTCCACATGGACACTGGCATGTTGAATAAATCGGATGTTTATCCATCTTTGTAACGATGAGTATATCAGTACTTTTGTTCAGATTGTTCAGTACAAAACAGAGACATAATGAGTTCCCACGAAGAAGAGTAACTGTCTTGCACTTTAGCAACAGTTTCTGGCTAGCGAATGTTATGGCTAGGGGATTTTATGGTCGTCAGATATTAGGGCCAGCGAATGTTATGGCCAGGCAATGTTATGACTGTGGACTGTGGATTTTATGGTTAGGGGATGTTATGGCTGGCTTATGTTATGGCTAGCTTATGTTATGGCAAGCGGATGTTACGGCTAGTGGATGTTACAGCTAGTGAATGTTATTGCCACCGAATTTGTGGTTAGGGTATGTTATGTCTAGCGGATTTTATGGTTTGTGAACGTTACAGCAAGTGAATCTTATGGCTAGCAAATGTTATGGCCAGCAGACTTTATGACCAGAAGATGTTATGGCCAGTTGATTTTATTGTAAGAAGATATTATGGCTATGTGGATGTTTTGGCTAGCAGATGTTTTGGATAGCGGATGTTATGACAGGCAGATGTTATAACTAGCAGATTTTATGGTTAGCTGATGTAATGGCTAGACAATCTTATGGCTAGTGAATGCCATAGACAGTGGATTTTATGATTAGGGGATGGTATGGCTTGCTTATGTTATTGCTAGCTGATGTTATTGCTAGCTGATGTTATTGCTACCGGATGTTATGGCTAGTGACAGGTTCAAGAAGAATCCAAAACTTTAAAGTGGGGGGCTCTTGGGGCTCTGGGCCTGCGCACTGCCCGCTGCCCGCCCCGGGCACCCTGGGCATCCGGCAGGATTCGCGATTGCCAGCCTGTGCCCGCCGGGGTCCGTTCCCCTGGGCTGCGGGGGACTCTGGCGGGACCTCCTTCTCCTGCCTCCTTGGTGGACGGTGGGCTGGTTCTTGGGTGGGGTGGCTTATATCTTTGCTTCTATTTATCTGACCTAATCATCTGTGGAGCTTCTGACACTACTTGAACTATGATGAAACTAAAATAAATAAAGAATTATAAAGATTATCAAAAGGAACTTTGTATTTACATATATACATACAGTTTCTCTCGACAAAGCAAAAAGCTGTTCAGCATGTCACAGCAGACAGATACACATCTGCCTGTCTTAGTTGTATAAAAAAAAATCTTTTTCAATGTAATCAATGTTGCCCCGCCTCCTGTTCCCCTGCACCTTTATATGTGGACGTAGGTTAGATATTTGTTATTTCTTCAGAACTGTTCTCAAACTCCGGAATCAATACAGAACATGCTGGTTCCCCGGCTGCCTCATTTCAACCTGAGTGTGCACTATGGAATACGCAGACGACGTAGGACACTTCGTGGCCTTCGCAGTCTGTGTACTTCGAAGTATGCAGTGCATGGATTGTAACACAGCCATTGTTCAATATGAACCAACAGATGAGAGTTTTGGATTATTCTTGTTGCAGCATCTCCTCTGGCAGAAAGTGGAACAAAATATTTTAAAATTCTGATAGAATGGATAAGTGCAGTGTGGATACCATCTTGGTCCAGAAGCATAGTGCACACCAAATCTAGAAAACTATATTAGTGAGAATGCACCTTTAGCCACCTTGGTGCTATATTTAATGCATATTCAGACTGTTGTAGTGATGAATCTAGTAAAAATTTTCTGATCTTGGAGGAGAATTTTGGAGACGAATGTGAAAACATTTATTGTTATTATTATTCTCAACAAGAAGTAGGTGTTCCCGATTGTTTGCTTTGATTTTTTTTTTTTTAATATACCTCTTCCACTATGATGGGCTGGCGACCTGTCCAGAGTGTACCCCGCCTCTCGCCCATTCTCTGCTGAGAAGAATAGTGCACACCAAATCTAGAGAACTATATTTGTGAGAATGCAACTTTAGCCACCTTGGTGCTATATTTAATGCATATTCAGACTGTTGGAGTGATGAAACAGCTTATTCCCGAATGGGAATAAGCGGGAATAAGCGCTTATTCCCATTCGGGAATAAGCAGTACAAAATGGATGGATGTACCTGTTTCAGCTTTGTGCTTAGTTTTAGGTTTCGATTTGAAATTTGCAAACCTGTAATCAAACATGTTTGACTCTATGCAATAGGAAGGTCTATTTGAATACTTTTGAACTCCTGGTAGAGCAAGATTTGCTAAAAAGTGTAATTAAGATAATCATTAACATGGAGCTGTGAGTCCCCCCTCCATCGTCATCATCTGTTTATTCATTCCTCATGGACGTCCCACTGAGCTCTATAAAACCTTCTTCTCAAGGTGAAAGTGTGTGTTGGACTGACGAGGTTTGTGCATTTGATAAATGGAGATAGACGGACAAATAGAGCAGTTTTATATCTTCACCCAGCTGGTAATCGGGCTTCAAAAACACAGCGAGAGGGCTGTGTTCCTCTAAGTGGCAATTGATCATTGTTTGTGTGATTATGTGTGTGTGGTGGGGAAATCATGGATGAGAGTTTGACTGATTCTGCTAGATACACACAGTCACCTCACTTTTTGTCTCATCTTCAGTGTTATCGCTCCTCGTCTTCATCACCCCCCTCCTCCTCGCCACTTCAGTCTCCCGCTTTGAGGAGTGGGTGTGCTCTGTGCTGTCCTCCACCAATCTCCATCCTCAGTGTGTGTCCACCGCTACCATGGACACAGCACAGACACGCCACATCACACTTTCTTCATCCTTTCCTCGTCTTTCTTTTTTACTTCCTCTTGTTCTTCTTCCACTTTTATCTGATTCCAGTCCTCTTCATTCAGCATGCACCCTCTCCTCTCTGCCTCCTGCATAGTGCTCACTTATCAAAGCAGCATTCAAAGCACAGGAGGGGATCGGGGGGAGAAAGACATGGTCGGATAGGATGGATAAGAAGGGAGTGTTATTTATGTGTGTGTGCTGTTTTTAAATGTGTGTGTGTCCTTGTCTATCAGAGTGTGATTGGTGTACTCTCCATCCTGCCTGCAGCGATTGTGAGTTGACACTGAATCCAAAGCAGTTTGACCCCCTCTTTCACTATCAATACAAACCTATTACACTGAGACAGACAAGAGGGTGCCACCTCTGCCAACCTGTGCATGTAAAGCAGCAGCAACATGAGGCTCCTGGCTGAGATTAAATCCAGGTTCTACTGAAAAGAGCTACCTTTAAAGCAACAATATAAACTGATGTTTAAGCAAAAAACATCTAGAAAGATTCAAGATTTTCAATGAGGTCCCTACAGAGCAGGCTCCTGCGCTGGTTTGGACCAGGAGCAAAGTAAGCACTACCACTTTGTCTCAAAACCTGTTTTAAACAGCATTGAAACATGGTACTACATTCTTAAACCAGAAAATAAATTGAGTATGAAAAACAAAATTGGTCTGAGGAGTAGACCCAGTCTTTTCTGGTTTCATGGTCATCTGCCGGAATTTAAAATATACTGAATAAGCTTTTCTTTGAGGAGCTGCAAATGGAAATGACAGCTGGCTATAAAGCTGATAGTTAAATTGAAAAATATTTCAGAGACCAGAAATATGGGCTAGGATATGGTGGGAATGCACCTCTTTTCTACATACAGAAAAAAGAAGCTTTAAGAATTGTCTGTAATGTGTGATATGGGGAACGTACCAACAAAGTTCTGACTTGGTAGACTTACAACAGAAACAACCATGTTCAAAGTAAGTAGATATTTACTACCTGATCCGACACAAAAAATGTTTTATTATTCGAGATGGGGGATATAATTTAAAGATTTTTAATATTCTTTTTCTTGCTGACTGACCAGAATGATGAATTGGAGCAACTTTTCTGACAGCTAATCCCTTCAGTTTGTCAGTTGTCTTCTTCAGGAGTGTCTGCAGTTTTTGCAAATTTATGTTTCAAGACTAAAACGTAACTAATGTAGTGACATGCTGCATGAGCAAAGGCAGCTAATTTCCAATCAGATTGTAATTGGAAATTTATAGAGAAAAATTAAATTAGATATATCAGAAAATCAGATATTTATCCATAGACACCTTATAATGGAAATATGCAGTACAAGCTGATTCTGCATCAACATGTTTTCTCTTAAACCTTCAAAAGACTCAAATTGTAAATAAAAAGCTCCTACGCTGCATCAATGAGGAGGATCAGGAAATTTTTAACAGATATCTGAGCTGTCACTCCCATCGATATCGGTGCTCAATAACAATATTGGATCAATTCTGACCCAATTATAATGTTATCTTACCTTAATAAATATTGCGTCTGTTGGAAAAACGTCCATGAATTTTTCAGCAATACATTGCAGAACTACATCCTGCACATGTGAAGATGAGTGTACAGCTACTGGACTGACCCATCTGCTGTCCTGATCTGTCCCCAGCAGAGAATGTGTCATGAACTTGGAGACAATAATAACCCCAAACAATTAAACAGCCGGAGATATGCTTGCAGGAAGAATGGGACAAAATAACACATGAAGCTTCATTATTTGAGAATTTTAATCTGACATCTGACATTAAAACAGGAAAGTTTGCTGATGATCCATGTTTATATGTACATACTTAAAGTCAAACTTCCCAGCCAGGGAAACAGAGCTTTTAGACATGTTGCTGGGTAACAAAAATATTTCCAGCATGCCATAACAAACCCATACATGAACCAGCTGTGTGTAATATGTAAACTTGCAGCTACAAACTCCTGCTGACTTCTGAGAGAATTGCAATATCGTGACCTCCGGCAGACACCTCCCTGGTCAGCATGGTGCTACGTGTTCACTCAGCTGGCTAATAAAAGGAGAAGGAACAAAATACATAAACCCCACCTGCTGTGGATATGAGTTGCTGTCACCATGTATGAATGTATGTATGAATAAGACAATGCTATATAAAACATTCACTATAGCTGTAAGAGTTGTGCTTGGAAGCTTGGAAACTGTGCATTTTGACTGTAAGCAGCAGGATTTAAACCTACGACATACGGCAATACCACTCTGAGCGCTGAGCAAGCGGCTCTGAAACAGCCTCAGTAAGGACAGGGAGCACGAAAAGAAATAGCTCACAGGTAAAATTAGACACCTGTCACACACAAGACACAAGTTTTTTTTTCTCTTTCTACACAAAAGATTATAAAAGCTGCAACTTTGTAAACTTCATTTTAAAGTTTAAAGACAGCAACAATTGACAATTTTAGCATTTGTATGTAACTTGTGCTTGCTCATAAGTACCTTAGAAGGTGAGAGAACTTGGATGACCATGGAAATCTCCATAGAGAGTCGTATTTAGCAGGAAAATGAGAACCATAGCAGAGTTGTTGCTGTTTAACTGTTTCAGCCAAAGAAGAGAGGAGCAACGTAAACAGAGAATACGTCTCCATCACTTTTTTATGAGGAAATACCAGCAATCTACTTAGTATGAACTAGCTGATCAACAAATACACTGCTAGTCCCAGAAATATGTCAGACCACCAGGAAAATAGCTGCTATTCCAGATGGCTAGTCTGTCCCGGAGTATGGTTTTAAAAGGGATGGTTTTGGCCAAAATGACGGAGCTGATTTTATGTTTTTGTACAAATACGTCTTTAGCCATTTTCTACCAGATGTTCCATGAACGGAACATGACAAGTATGTATTTTTGTCAGTCTACATTAAAAGAGTAAACAAATATGTTTATTCTGTTGATATTAGAAAAACAAGGCTATTGTAGGTCTCTGACATTCTTAGGCCAGTTTGACAGCTCCATTCAAAGCCTCGAAGAGTGTGAAAGCCTGGTCAATACCATGGAATCATGTGTAGATTTGTATAAAATGTGAAATTGGGCACAGCATGAGGATGCCCTCCATGGGGGCAGACCAAGGCCAAAGTTAGATTTGTCCCTCAGATTTGCAGCCTCTCCATTACCTTTTAAGGGCATTTTCTTTTACCTGGTTTAGCCAAAAAACTTTTGAAAACCTCTAATAATTTACTTTTCTCAGCTTCTTCAAATCTGCTTCTATGTCTGACGTTTCACCAGAATTTTTAAAAATAATCTGCATTCATTGTGAAAATGCAATGCATATGACTTTTTCTGACCACCTTTGGAAGCTACAAACATCTGCAAGTGTCACAGGCCATCAATAGATCCTGTATATTACAGGAAGGAATACAAAGAATTCATTAGCTGTTGTCTGGTAGCAGGCTGAGCTCTGAGCTTGAGGTGCCTTCCAGGAGGCTACCACATTTCAGTGACTGCAGTTTCAGACCAGCAGTTTTACACCCGTAGTTTAAAAATCTCGGTTTTAGACCCAGCAGTTCTGGACCAGTTCTTTTTAATGTCACAAAAGCTTACCGAGGGTCTGAACTGGTCTGCAGACATGATATTGCACCCGGCTCTCATCTTTGGAGAACCTCCTTCTGCCAGCAAACCACAGCTTTTATTCTTACAATCATTAACCTAAAACCATTTACGGAGCTGGACCTTTTTTGTTAACAAAACACAAATTAGACTACAATTGTGATCCTGTATGTCTGGATGTCGCACAACCGAGATATGCATAAATTATGAAAAAGGTTTTTTAAAAGCGAGTATACAGTACTCCCAGCCTCAGCCTCATTATTCTATTTATGAGAACTAAGAGGGGAGGGGTGTGGGGAGGTTGTCACAGAGTTTCTTAAAGCCTGCCTGAGGTTCTGGGTCCAGATGCATCACCAAAAAGATGCACCTAAGCAAGTGAATTAAAAGGCATATGCACATTCAGTCCCATGTAAATGGTGGCAATAGTAAAGTTAGAACTCTGCATAGTATGAAGACATTTACTAAAAGATGTTTTGCTGTAATAGAAACCATAACAGATATGTTAAAACTCCTAAAACATATTGGGGTAACACTGGCTCGCCGGCACTCAGCCATGCATCAGATTTCTGAGTGAAACTGCTCTGTCCTGCTGTTCTGTCTTTCCATTACTGCTAGAATAGCACAGAATCTAAATATTATGGTAAAAACTGGTAATGAAAACACTTCTTATGAGAAAGTTTTTCATACTTGTTAATATAGAAGTTTATTGCAAAAGCGTAATGGACACACTTTGGTCATGTCACCAGTTTATTCAAGTCAAGATAGTTTCTGAATGAGTTTTTTCATCTGATGAGGACAGTGGCAACAACCAAAATATCTGAAATAAAGCACAAAATGTTTTGTATCTCCATTCTTTTCAAAGTGGAACCTTACAGGATGGGATTTTTTACAAGAATTACAGCTTATTTGCTAAACATGCAATGGAAACACCTGCAAATTGCAGTTGTACTCAGGCAGAATTTCAGAAAGATCAGTTTTAATTTGCAAAAAACAGTCGTGGAGACAAAGTTTGAGAAGCTTCTGGTTAAATATTGTGGCTTTTGCAGTTCAGCGTTGTGCAGAATCCACAACTATTAATGAAATATTGAGGTGTTTACAAAATCTCAGGCCCACTCATTTGTTCATGTTTGCTTTCTTCTTTCCCTCCACATCCCATCCTGCCAATCATCTCCCAGAAATTATGCAGATTTCCCCCTTTTTTAGAAACATGCTGCATTTTTTTCACCCATCCATCCATTTTTCCTCCCATCTCTACCGAAAAGTGAATGACCTCAGCAGTATCTCAGACCAAGTCCTTCTTTTTCTTTGGCATCATTAAAGTTGAACCTGACAGCGAGGCGTGGTGTGCAGGTATTTAAATTTGTGTCCTTGCTCATGTGTGTTTATGTCAGACTGTGTGTCAACAGGCCCTGAGATGACAAGATATGTGTAAAATAATGCAGTAGGATGTGGTTTCTGTATAATGAGCTGAGACTGACTTTCTTTTCAACCCTGCAACCTTGAACTGAGCTGAGCTGGATTTTCTGCATTGACCCGAGTTGGCCATTTTCTCTGTATCATTCTATTACAGATGTATTTTAAAACTCAAAAACTTGCAGACTCATTTGATTTAATTGGATATTTGAAATTGATTAAATAATTTCTGAAATTTCTGCTTACTGAAACTCACCTGAAAAGCTTTTTAAAATTTGGTTATATAGAAAGTATGAAAATAAAAAAGAGAAATTTAAAATAGAGTCAATGCTGTAAGTTCTCTGATTGTGTTGTAGTCGGGAATGTACTGACCTTCTGACATACCAGGCATTTTCCCAGCGCACCAATGTGTTTCCTGGACTGATACTGTATTAGTGTAGCTAGTTTATAAAACTCAGCAAATGAGCAGCTCAACTAACACTAGACCAGCATACTCAGATATTTAAACACCAACTCCTTTGGTTGTGCTCCCTGTTCCATCAATAGGTCCAACTTTCTTTTCTGACCACTGCCCATGAAACAAGATACAATGGTTCTGTTACCAACAGACAGAAGCATGAATAAATCAGATACTTTAAAATTTATATGGTTTTGTACCAATGGATGTAGATACCTGTTATAACCAAGCAGAGGAAAAAGAGGGGGACAGGCAAATTCTACAATAAAACAAAAAACAAAAGAAAAAATCTGGCACTGCCAAATTTCTAAAAATAACTGACAGATCAACTCCAGCAGGCCCTTCATCAGCTGCCATGGATGATGATGATAACTCAAAATTACACTGTGCGAGGCGACGGCTAAGGGCACATCCCCGAACACCCTCAATCTTCAATTTCCTCAATCCTCGAATACATATACAACTAGAAAAGCACTCGAAAAGCGCAGACCAAGCCACTGAGCCCCCCCTAGCTTTTTGTGACTTACACCGCAAACCATGATCCTGATCACCTTCAAATTTTAATCACTTCTTCATCTTCCCATTCTAAATACATCCTGAACGTTTTATGAGAATCCGTCAATAACTTTTTGAGTTATATTGTACACAAAGAGATAAACCCCAGCAAACACATAAGCTCCTTGACAAAGGTAGAAACATTCATATAACGTATAACGTAATTATGTGACACATCTTCAGGTCATGACCTTTCATTTGTACTTAATTTGAGGTCAATCGGATGAATAGTTTCAGAGATATAGCTAAAACAGTTTTCAGTTTTGAGCGCCCCTGGTGGCCAAGCTGAAAATGATAAATGACTCAGAGTGGAATCAGTTCATCATCTCCATGATATCTATGCATATGCACAACATGAAAACTCTAAATTGAGTATTGTCCAAGTTATTGAGTTACTAATAGAATCTGCGGCAGACACAACAGCGGTTTGGGTAAAACCATATCATCGACCCTGTTCGGGGATATTATGATGTTGGTAGAAGTTGTGGTCGGTGGCACTGCTTTCACATCACTGAGTATGTTTTTAGTTCATTAAACCCAGCTCATGCCAATTACTGAACATATTAGGAAATAACACTCCGACAGCTCATTCACAGTTAGCGGTAAACATGCTAAGAGAAGAAGTTCACAGTTAGCATTAAACAAGTTATCATCATTTTAATTATTTCCTTTTCATTTCTTTTTTGTTCTAATTTGAAATGATGCCAGTGTTTTTTTCATAAAGCACTTTGAATCACCTTGGGTTGAATTATGTTATACAAATAAATTTGCCTTGCATTTGGCATCAATCTGTAGTTAGCAGTGATCATGCTAACAGCTCTGAACACTTTAACAGTTAGTGTGCTAAAAGCAGATATGTTAACCATTAGGGGTTTAACATGACAACAGCAGTTGACTCAACAGCTATTTACAAAGTTACAATGTGTGATGAAAACATTTAAATAAAAAAAAAACTGTTCCATTCAACTTAATTTCCTTACATTTACTAAATCAACCAGTTTCCACCAGCTGGTTAACTGGTAGTGTTTACGAGTTAACTGTTTGTTTTCTCTGATTGATTGTGTCAACATGTTAACATACAAATGATGAGCAGAACATTCTTACCAACACAATACACAACCAAACAACACATTTGTGGACAAAAATTCCCATTTTTAACACAATAGGTGCTGAATGGAAGATAGAGATGGATCACATTTGTTCCATCACATTTAACTGGGGAAAATGTCAGCAGTGAAGGTCAAATTGTTTGATGGTGGAGTTTCATATCAATCAGAGTTGGATTTTTTTAACCCACTTCTTTCTTTTCATCTTAATTATCCTTGAATGTGAAATCTGGTTGTATTTCAGCAATTAAAACAATTTGTTATATATTAGAAAAACATGGTAAACCTAGTGCTGGTCACAAAAACTAAATCTTTACTGTGAGCTTACAAAAGGTTTGTTTACACCAGCAGGTAAAGAGATTTAGTTTCCTGCTTATTAAAAGTTGGGTTACATCCTCCAGTCCTTCCCTTCTGTCTGTGAAAAGACTCAATTATTTTTTTTAAAATGCAAAATAATAAAAAAGAAAAATCCTCAAATACAAGAATGCAAAACATCTGAAGTCTTTTTCTGTTTGCAAGAAATGTTTAATTTTCAAGAACTGAAGGACAGGAGCACAAAGAATAAAAGGATAAAAGAAAAAAGAGAAAATGATGACAAGAAAACAAGGACAAGATAAAGAACAGAACATAGGAAAGTTTAATCTTAAAAGGTGGAGAGAAGAGTAGGATTAAATATAGGGACTGTGACGATGACAACTATGAGGGTACAGCAGGATAGAGAGAAAAAAGGAGGAACGGATGGAACAACAGAGGATGACGGAGTCATCTTTATATATATTAGCTATGTAAAGACAGTTACATGCTGCCATTGGATTTCTTGGATTTCTATCCTTTACCCCTTAAAACTGCAACCCCAGATGGCAAAATCATTTTCCTTATTTCCCAACCAGCACAAGGAGTATATGATAACACTAGTACATTTTCCATACATTTGTCAACATCCTGTAAGCTAAATTTATTACATAAAAATAAAGATAATCATAGCATGTGGACACAAATTGGTCGCCACTGGAACTTCTTGCTGAGGAGGAGATTTGGATAATTTTTTGCCCTCATGCATTCTAGTGAGAGACTGCTCCATGTACAGCAAGAGTACAGTAACAGCATCTCGTCTGTACTTACCAAAGAACTCACCAAAGGTCTGTACTATCCTGCTCATATATATATA
>JBAMHX010000011.1:5727062-5738206 GCA_037177515.1 Pseudomugil tenellus
CCCGACCTATGGGCCCTTGACCTCTCTACCCATGGACTCGGGATCCCCTAGCCAATCCCACTCCCCTGTCTGGACGAAACCTCCAAACCTCCAATGTATTACTGTAGATTTGAGATGAGCTAAACAACAACAAACGGTCCTAGGTACATTTGCCTGTCCGTCCTGGGAGAGGATCTCGCCTTCACCTGGGGCTCCATGAGGTTTCTTCTTTTTTTTTCCCCACAACCGAGTTTTTTTTAGTTTTTCCTTACCGCGAAGGAGGGTCTAAGGACAGTAAGTCCAGGATCTGTTTAGTTTTATGTAGTCACTAATTGTGTGTATTGTGACTTATGTCTATTGTTCTCTTATTACCTGCATGTGAAGCCCTCTGAGAGAACTTGTTGTGATACTGGGCTATATAAATTAAATTGAATTGAATCATTGCAATAATGCAAAGCACAAGCTACTTTGCTTCTCTGATTTTCTTTACATTGTAATATACAGACAAGGTTCCCACTTTCATGCTAAAATGACAATAAATATATCAAACTTCTGTTTTCCTTATTTTTAGAAGTCAACACCTCCTTTAGCCAAACAGCGAGCGAAGCAGAGGAGCGTGTCTGTTTTCAGGTTTTTAATTTGTGTGGAAGGACTGGTTAATGACCTTTAGAAGAATGAGGCAGCTCAAACCAAACCTGGGGGAGTCTAACTGATTGCTGTGCTATGAGTGTGCTGCAGAGCACCAACTGCTGAACCGTCGTGTCTAAGCCACATCAGAAGTCAAAGCCAGTTACATTGTCAGGGCAATATTCAGGTGCTAACCGGTGCTGCAGACCTATTTCACGTCTAGCAACTCTTGCTCATCTCTTCTCTTTTAGACATTGGATAGAAGTTGTGACTGTGTGTATTAAAGGTATCATGTCTGAGCTGTGTGTTGAAGTAGCAACTCTTGGTAGATTTAAGCTTGTATGACAGGGTGATAATAGAACTTGGGCTACACCATGCCACATCCTTAAACATAAGGCTTTAAAACACTGAAATATTAAAGCTAACACACACAGCAGCATGTTATGTGTAGTAAAAAATGACAGAACAATAAGTCAAATAACTTATGTTGATTTATGGCATCATATGAGATAATCTGCACTTTTTCCACCATTTTGGGAGAACCCGGCTACTGTTTACATCAACAACTCAGGTTTCACCTCAAGTAAACTGTTAGAAAAACACACTAAAGAGAAATTTCCTTTACGCAATAAACTCACAGGAGAAGCAAAATGTTGTGATGCACAAACACTCATTAATAACACTCATTAATTGATCCTGAAGCTAACAAATGAAGCTCAGATTTAGATGTGTTATTATCGGTTTCAGCCTCAGATGTTGGTGATTACCTGGTGTTACATGGATGTTCCTTCACCTGTCAACAATTTATGAATTATAAAAATATGTGTTCATGCAGCCATTTTACTAAAAGATGGATTAAAACCTGCAAACAGTTGGCTTCATCTATGTAATACTAAAAAAAATACATGTAAAATAATTATTTATTCTTCTGATATTTTCATTCTGAAATCAAATATACATAAAATTCTTAAAATAGAAAAACAACGGTCTTGAATTAAGTTATTTAACATATCTTGAGTAAGAAAGTGTGACATCCCCTGCATCCCCTGCCCCTGAATTGCCAAACGTACCACCTCACCTGTTCTCCCATCATACCAGTCATCTTGCTGACACCCAACTGCAGCATCTTTAATTCTGCTCACATGTAGCATGTGATTTCCCTTAATATTCAAACTACTGGTCAGCCAGACGCACATCTCCTGGAAAGCTTTCTCCAGTATGTGTATACCTCTTTGTTTTCAGTTCATGTTGAGCAGTACATTCTTGTTTTCTTGTAGACCTACTTTAGTATTTATGTCAAGTCTTTAATAAACACTGCTACTGCATTGCCTATCTGGATTTGGATCCTCGCCTCTATCACTTTGTGGCGTCACTAATACATTACCTTAATACATCTAACAATCATACAGAATATGGAAACCACAATAATCTCTCTATTTTCAGAAAAAGTATTTGACAGCGTAAATGAACATTTTTATTTGCAACATTAAGTAAATTTTCTTTATTGACTGGATAAAAATAGTACATATAAATCCACATGCATGTCTTAGGATCAAACTCCAAGCCCAGGCAGGGCTGCTCACTCTCCCCTTCACATTTTGCCATATTTATTTAACCCTTAGCAGTTAGTATTAGACAGAATAAGGAAATCAAGGATATAAACTGTAAATATATGACGCATAAGATAAGCTTTTATACTGATGATGTATTACTTTTGCTTCAAAACTTCCAATCGTCTCTGTCAGACAATCACACTCATCAATAATTTTTCATCTTCCTCTGACTATTTCATTATTGGTCTAAAACATACTTTTCAACCCATCAACTGCACTTTCCATATTGTCCCTGAAACTGCACTATAATCAGAACACATTTGATACTTGGGAACAAACATTTCACCCAGACTGTCAGAACTAAAACCTAAATCAGGTCCAGCTTTAGAAAAAGTCGAGGATGATCCCACACAGTGGAAATCCTTACCCCCTATCACTCATGGGAAGAGTTGCCACCGTAAAATTCATAGTTCTACCAAAAATCAATCACCTGTTGTCAATGTTCCTGCTAAACCTCCTTCCAACTGGTTCAAGTAATTGACTCCTACATCACTAAGTTTCTCTGTAAATACAAACCTAAACGTATTAGTTCAAAATAATTGTTTCCACACATTATAAATACAGTATATTGAGTTATGGAACAACTATCGGTGCATTCATGGCAGCATTGATAAATATAACACGCTCACATGGGAGCAGATCATTTAAAGAACTGTAAAATATTACGTAGATAAAACATTGCCAGATATGTTGCCATTGTAATACAGTGATCTGAGTGCTGTGAGTTTATATTGTCCCATTAATTAATATCGAATGATGTGAAAAACTTTCACATTAATGGAGTCATAATTTTCTGCCAGTATTCCCTCCTTCTTTTGCTGCAGCAGCTGTTTAACCATATTGAACTGATATTGATTATATTTTTAAATTCCTTGTATTTGTGGAGAATGATATTCTGCTCCTCCATGGTAAAATATGCTGATCTGGGTTTCTCCATGTTTGTTATTGGTCAGAACCTCCAAGCAACACCTCTTTTATGTGAAAGCGCACTTATCTTATGGGGAAAGTTCTGTGTTGAGTTAGCAAGTTGATAACCAGTTTCGTAGTACAGCTTATCCCAGTTCCTCAATGGTTCGCTGAGTCAATCCATAGAACGGAGATAAGTGCGGGCTGAAGTAATCAGACTGCACTGCAGGCCTCATAGTACAAGCCTCAGGTCTTTGTTTATTCCATGTAAGCTAACACTCATCTGTAACATCCCTGACTTATTGCCAAATAAAAAAATAAGTAAACTTTACACTGTGTGGTAATAAGGGAATAAGGCATTTACATCATATGCAGGCAAGGCAAATGTATTTGTATAGAACAATTCAACAACAGGGGCATTCAAAGTGCTTTACAGAAACTTAAAAAAATACAACTTCAGCCAAACAGATTTACAACTTCCTATGAGGGTGGCAAAGTTTAATAAATATCAGGACCCCAAAACTGCTAACAAAAACATACAGACTGCTGATCAAAACGGAAGCTTTTCCTATCACATATCACCTCTATCCTCACAAGCTCTTCCTTTAACTCTTCCTTTTCTCTTCCCACCTTTTCCCTCTGCTGCCTCTCGCCATCTGGTTTGATCCAGTAGTTTTAGCAGAAATGGCAAAAATAAAATAAAAAAACCAACATAAAATGGAATAAAACTGAACAATTAAGGGTTGCCTCACATCCAAAAAGCTCTTCTTGGTAGAGTAAATTTTTTCAGCATAATACAGCAAGTAAACCATGTTTCTGTTGTCATGATGCTGGACAAAAGCTACTGCTGCAACAGAGTATAAGCCTGGGTGAAAAAATAAAATAAAATTCTCATCAATTCTCTGCATTTCCATTACAGTTTTCACAAAAAAAATCAATATTTCTCAAATTTGAACAAAATACAATTGCAGTTTTCATTGCACAATGTTTAGTGCAAAACCTGAAATCCTCAGAAAATCTCATCCTGCAAGACTCCATTTGCTTGTACGGTTGGAGTCTTGTGTTTTGGAGCAGATCAGTTGCCACTGTCCTCATCAGAAGATGAAAGAAGTCATCTAGAAGCCATTTTTACTTCAAATGATATGGTCACGTGACCCACTACATCATGTCTAGTTATGTGTAAATATGAAGAGTTGGTGAAGACTCCAACTGCTGAACGGTCTAAAGAGGTTGTAGGTTCCCCCAAAAAAGGTAAATAAGGGTCAAATTTAATAACAAAATAGTTTCTAACACTTAAATAATTAATGCGACATTGACATTATGGATTTCTTCAATGTATAAGCTGCTCCACATACATAATATGTTACCTGCCATTGGTGATGTTCATCTGCTCTGAGCTCTGAGTAACAATGTCAAAATATATCCAGTATGAAAAGGGTCACTTAGTGATAAAAGCCCAGAGAAATATTACCTGACTCTGCAGTTCCCCTGCAGAGCTTTACAGCCTCTTCCGCCAGTCATGCTGATTTTACTGCCCACTTCTCTGCTCCACCCTCTCAGCTCTCAAGCAGTGGCTGGCAGCTGTTGTCAGTAAAATACCTCCGATATATTCACTGTACACTACCTGCCAGCCAGCAGGGAGATACAGAGAAGATGAAGGACCTGATGAAGGTTTAATCAGAACCCACCAGGACTGTTGGTTGGTCATAAAGGACATCTGCGTGATTAAAGGATGACCTTTTGCAAACACTTACATAACCCACTAGAATTCTTTTTGCTTTAGATCAAATTTGAATTAAACTTGATATTTTTTAAACATCATGACAACAACACTGTTTGCGGCAAAAATCTTCAACACCTGATATGATCAGCTCTGCTCACAGCTCATCATTCAGACGAAAAAGTTTGCCATGATCTTAGAGCAGCTTTGTCTAGGCTCAGGAATTTATCTTAATCCCACAAATCATCTACATCGTTGGTCACTTTATTTTCTGGAGAAGTTGCTCAGAAACATGGGGATCGATTGTGTGCAGATTGGCTGATCAGTAGCTGTTTAGGAAATTTGTGTGTCAATCATTCAGATTTCACAAATCTATTCTAAAAAGAAGCAAGAAATAGGGTATTCTTGTTTTATCATTTATGTGCTTTAATATGACTAGTAGGTATTTATTACACAGCCAGGTGACACTTGAAAGGATCATGCTTCTGTGATATAAGCAGCACAGCGACTTGTGTGGATAATAACCTAAAAAAAGTCTCAAAATCCCTCCAGTGTTTATTCTTGTTCATAATTTTGTCATTTTTAGTATTTATTTTAGTCATTTTTAGTAGTTCAGCATCACTGGGTGATACTGTAAATACCCCAGATACCACAGATAAGCAGCATAAAATAGATGAACGGTTGATTGTAAGCAATATTAAAAACAAAAACAGCAATGTTTCAAAATTATATTTATATATATATATATATCCATCCATTTTCTACCGCTTAATCCCAAACAGGGACTGGGGCCAATCCCAGCTGACAATGGACGAGAAGCGAGGTACACCCTGGACTGGTCGCCAGTCTATCACAGAGCCAACACACATAGACGAACAACCATGCACACACACACACTCACTCACTCCTATGGGCAAAAGATAAAGAATTAAATCAGATTTCAGTGTTTGAGGAAACACCAGACATGAATTTTTGAGGATATCTGGTTTAATGAAGTAGATGGGTTTTCTTACAAAATCTTGAATTTAAATTGAACCCTGTCCCCTCCATCAGATTCTGAACTAAAGTTATTTTTATATCAGTGTCACTATACTTTCGCTCTTTATCCATCTACAGCTTCATTTATTCTTTTTTGTGTGCTCCATAGTCTTTACTGGGCCATCTCATGTCAAACTTTTCTTTCTCTTCCACCTCTGTTTCCTTAAACTATTCTTTCTTTGACAGCGTCTAACCTAAGTATCAGTAATTACATTATCGTGTGCCTCATTAGATATAGCTTCCTTGACAAACCGGAACGCTGTGATGGGAGAGAGAAGTCGGAGTTTTCCTGCTTTGGCTACAGCTCTCACCAACTTGGGACACTTGTGCATTACAGATATCATGCACCAACTAAAAAGTAAATAATAAACTCATTTTTCCATCTTTACTACGTCCTTTCTGCATCTTTAACTTGTCCATCACTGCACCTCAACTCTTTTTTCTCCTCCAAACTTTTCTTAAATGACTCAATGACTCAACAAGGCAACTGGGCCCCGATTTTATAGTTATTGTCATGTCATTAAGTACTTTTCCTTCTTTTCTGCACCTGTTTTCATCCCATTCTCTTTTATCTCCCCTATCTCTAATGAATCATGTTGAAGCATGCTTTCAAACGCTGCCGATGGAGGCCCTCTGGCATGCGCACATATTGAATACATTTATCACTGCTGCAACACAAGTTGGACTCTCCAACTAAAATCATACAGTCAAACACATAATGATGCACCAGTTTGTGCATGCATGTGTGTGTGTAAATATTGATACTTGCAGAAACAAACAGCTGGTACTACAGTGATTAGTTTTAGTCAAGACAAGACCTGGTTCAAACTGTCACAACAAAAGCAGCAACAATCCATGTGCACACTCAAGCTATATTTTAGGAATCACTGGGTGTAGAAGTGTGCATAATAGCATACATGATTCATGATTCTGATAAGCAGCTCCAGATATCAGAGAAAATTCTGGCCCAAAGTTGTGGATCGGTGTGCCTTTACACATTAGAACTGTTCCTCAGTCACTTTCTGTTTTTTTTTTCACATTTTCAACCATTTCATGTGTGTTTTAGAAATCAAACAACACTGTTTTGAAAGTGTATTATCCCAAATTCAACTTTGGTCCACCACTTTCTGAGCAAAACACTGGAGGCTGCAATGACACCTTTTCTCCCCTCCTTGGGTCATCACTTCCAGTCCTCGCAAAATGCATGGAAAACAGCATATTTTAGAAGGGCGATTTAATTCAATATATTCAAGGAAATGTCTTTTGGGATGACCTGTGCTGTTGTTGGATACATACAAAACTCGAGGAAACATACAGATTTTATGAATGGAGCTTGTTACGACCATAAAGTCACCAGCAAGATGATGCAGAGACATGAGGTGAGTTCACAACATTAAGTTGCAGCACTGAAATTAAAACACCCACCAAGAGGATCTTCTTCTGCTGTTATTATTTTGTTGATCATAAACCAACAAAACTGCGTCCAGATTGAGAATTATATCTGAGCTACGAACGATCACCAGCAAATTGGAGGCGAAGGCCAACTAGTCAGCATGATGCAGCTGATCAGAAACCTGCTTCCACCACCAGCAGTGCAACTGAAAGAGCCTGTAAGTACCCTGATTATTAGTGCATGTTAGTTCATGAAGTATCTTTTATTTCGTACCGTATTTTGATGACCATAGGGCGGACTTAAAAGTGTTATGTGTTTTTTTGTAACTTTGAGAAAGCGGCTATCGGAGACGGCATGAGAACCGTGTGGAGAGACGTGTGGCCGCAGTGAAGTAAAGTGAAGTGAAGTAAATGAACATGGACCAACAGCTTAATAAAAAGGAAGAAATTGACTATAAAAACCATACATGATCTGCCCTCTTTCTTTCTTTTTACCATCTTTTTCCTATGCTGTCTTTCGCGCTCCGGTGTGGTCATGCAGATATAAACAGATAAAAGAATTTTTTTTTATATATAAATAATAAAACAAAGAATAAAAATTAGGAATCCAGGGGTGAGTCGTATATCAACACAATACGTCAGACAAACCATCATTCTGCTGTCATCACACTGGACAGGACACATTTTAAAGAAAATAAATGTAAAAATGTATTTGTCAAAATAAATGCTCAGGATGGGAGACTGGATTAATCTTATTGGTATCCCTTACATAGGTTATTTATTATGAATTGGCTGTATCAGATCTCTGTGAAGCAGACATTGTCGTGAAATAGCGCTATACAAATGAAGCTGAACTGAATTGAAATCTTTTTACTTTGTTGCATTAGGATCAGAATCAACAAAATCATCAAATCATTATAAAATTTGAAGAAAAAAGTGTTTGTATCATATTGGTATCTGCAATACCTCCCTGAATGTGCTTGTTGTTTGATCAATACCTAAAATTCGCAGTATCACACAGCCCTAGTTTTTATTTACATCATGAACAACATCCTAACTTTTTTCATTTGGCTTTTTTGTGGTTTGAAACCAGGATTAAATAAATTTGTCGAACATCGAGGGAGATTGCCTTTAAAAATCTTATAAGATTCTTTATTACACCTAAACTGAAAAGCAAACAGCTAAAGACACAACAGAAATGTTGGAGAGGATGTGGGGATGTTGATGTAGATCATTCTCATGTTTTTTTGGAAATGTCCAAGAATTCATATATTTTGGAATAAGATCTGTGATGTCCTATAAAAAATACTCGGATATAATGTACCATTAAAACCTGACGTACTTTATCTATGCAAATTTTCAGATGGCAGCATTCATGGAAGTGATAAATATTTGGTCAAAGTATCAGTATTAACAGCTAAAAAAGCTATAACAAGTTACTGGAGCACAGTGGACACACCAACAAGAGATCAATGGATCGAGATAAAGGTTGCCAAGGCAACTTACATTTTTTTTTTGTGCGTGTGTGTTTTGTTTTATATCTGTTCTTTGAAATCTGTATTTTAAAATCCTGATAAAAATTAAGTGTTAAAAAAAGAAATATTGGCAATATGCTCAAAACTCATATCAACACTAATGACTGAAATTATATTGTGATATATATTGAAAATAAAATATTGTCCATCCCTGCCTAAAAGCATTTGCTGGCATCTTGACTTGGAACAGCAAATGTGACACAATCTGAATGCTGGATCACGCTCTTAGCTTGCAGCTGTAATATTACAGCACTTTCACTGTGTGGCCTTGACTACAGGAAAGTATTTGATGTATTTAATGTCAGCTGAAGAATGAGACAGATACACAAACTTTGATACGGCAGACGTGCACAGACACAATGTCTTCCTACTCAGATACACCACAGCATCCTCATGCTTAATGGCATTAAAATGCTACCGTCTCAGAAAACACATAGACAAGCATGCACTGTCATAGATGAACATGAAGACAAACATGCTGTACTGAACAAACAAAATGAGCACAAGTCAGACGCTACAAAAAGATTCAATATCAAGACTAGTAGACTTTTCATGTCCATCACGAGGTTGTTAGATTCCTTTCTCCAGATTTCTGACAGAATCGAAAGCAGCTGGACACCAGGAGGAACGACACTGCCTGCTAATAATGGAAGCGTAAATGTCCACCAGCTATGGCTATTAATACAACAGGAATCCGACTTCAGCTCAGCTGGGCTCTTTCAGCTTAGAGTTTTCATGCTCTCCTGTCTGACAGGTTTTCTTCAGGAACCTACCTGATTTTCCTAAATACCATGCATCAAAAAAGTCTGGCTTTGTCAAATATGCAGACAGCAGATGTAGCAGGTTATAGGTGAAGTGGTGGGTGGATCAATCCAAATCCTGATAATATACAGATATTAGCATCAATATTAATTTATACTGAGATTTTTTAGATCTGCCGCTTATGCGCCAAGCACTGTTCAAAGGAAACCTGCATATCTAAATTGTAGTTTTTAAAAACTTTACAAATATTTCTTTTATTCAGAAAAAAAACAGTAATGAAAATGGATGAAACCTGCGTGTAGTGCCGTAAAGTAATCCCTAGAAGTAATCCTTTTTTAGCTAATTTAACTATTAGAAATGTAACAATTTAAACCGTAACTATACCACAATACAGTTACTCTTATTTAGTATTTTAAATACGAAACGTTGTTACATGTCATCTGTTCCTTTCCAATCATGTCTATAACATTTCAGTGAATGCAGATGGGAGTCAATCCTAATTAAATACTAAATACTTAATCTCCATTAGAAACTTTAAAACATATACAGTATGAAAACATTTATTTTTGCATTGCACACACACGAAATCTAACACAGGTGATGCACGATTTTAAGATGAACGTTGTCAAATTCAATAGTTATAAAATAATGCAGAGAACAGAAACTTACTCGTCTGGACATACTGTAACCTCTGGATGGTTTAGAATGAGAGACCTGCCAGTACAGAGTTACAGTGGTTGGCAAAATATGTGGATGGTGTGGACCAGTCTTTCAGTATCCTGTTTGGAGAGCAAGGGTTTGAGTTTGGAGATGCTCCTCAAGTGGTAGGAGGGGGTCTGGCAGACTGTTGTGATGCTGGCAGTGAATGAGAGGGAGCCTCAGTATTTATTTGTTATATTGTTAACATTGTGTGGGCTCTATTTTTTAACTGTCCAGCAGGTAGATGAGAAAGTGGGTGAGGCAGTTCATACTGTGTGAAGCAGCAGCAGCTTACTTCAGGGTGAAGCATACACTACTCTGCCGTCCCCAGAAATATCCAACATTTACATATAGCCATTTGGAAGTAACTTAATGTTGAAAAAAAAACATTCAGTTGAAGGAAAAAGCTGCATGATGTGGACTTAAAGTAAATATTTCAAATATTATACATAAAAAAAGAAAATAGTTAAATTGAACTCAGAGTCACACTGTAATAATAGTATCCCAAGTCAGTGTGCACATAACAGAAATAACTCGTAGACGCACACTGTTGAAAGACAACTCAATTTTGACAACATATTCGACTGCATCCAGCAGCCGCCTGTGACATCATCACTGGGGACAGGTCAATACTAATGAGGTCAGAGAGAAGGACAGAATTAGATTACGATCCTCTGTTCATAAACAATATACTTCTATTAACATTCAATGTGTACACAAGAGAGAAACATCACAAAGAAAACAACAAAAATTAAAGAATCTTGAAGATCGAAGAAAAAGATAATGAAGGAAACAGTATGGCCGCATCATTATTTATCATTTGAACAGTAGATGAAATCCTCTAATGCGCGATTGTGCATGCATATATATATA
>JBAMHX010000011.1:5738306-5743306 GCA_037177515.1 Pseudomugil tenellus
TGGATCCTGTTTATTCCAGAACATTTCTAGTACATTCCGACCTGGGTCAATCCATAAACACTTTTTCCCCACTACAGGTGCGACTCGGAAATACACATTTCCACCGGTTAAAAATGTATTAAATAATTCTAATGGCTGTAAAAAAGTGGAGGGGACAGAGGACAAAGACACGGGAGGTGCAGGAACATGTCCCCCGCGTTCACTACTTGGATGTATGCAGGGACATATGTGTGTGTGTGTGTGTGTGTGTGTGTGTGTAATTCCCTTTTATTCAACTTCTTCAAATCGGCTTCTATGCAAGACATTTCATACAAATATAAAAAAATATTCCCCCTTAAATGACAAAACACAATGTAAATATTTTCTTCCAGACACCTTTAGTAGTGACAAGCATTTGCGAGTGATGTATGCGAAAAATACCTTTTATTACAATAACATTCAGGGGATAGAAAAATAAAATAAAAGATGCCTTAAAAGCATCACAACAGCATGAGATATTCAGAGTTTCTCAACACATTGGATGTACAATCTTGATTAGATGATGCCAGAAACATCTGCTATCTGCTACATTATCATTAAGATAATGAACCGATGTTAGAGTTGCTGGAGGCCCCAAATACAGAATATGTGACAAAAAAACAAAGAAAATAGGGAAGTATGTTTACAGAGAGAGGTGAATAGGTGAGTGAATGCAGGTGGGCTAATAAAAAAGAGAGAGCAGGTGGCGAGCAGCAGGACAGACAAGGATGCTGACTGGAGCTCAAATAAGAAAAAAAAAATACATCATGACAGGTTTATAGTCAATGTGTCTAAACTTAAAAAAAACTGTCATTTGAAAATTTTGAAAGATGTGCATACAGATGGTCCACTTTAAACCTTTATCTATTATAAATAAATCCACAAAGCTCTAATTTTCTACATTAATCATTTCCATAATGCACTATGTGTAATTTCTTGATTTCAACACGAGTTTTATTGTAGATGTGGTTATCAACCGCAGCATAAAACAAAAAAATAGACTGATGTTTAGTGCCCGTTGTGAAAATCTTGCTTCACAAACAGAAATTCAATCAAACAATTATTATACAGTAAGCTAATCATGTTAGCTGTTGGAATGCTAACCTCCTGTCCAACCGTGACAGAACAGCAGCGCTACATGTTAGCCCTCTGTGGCATTTTGTTGCCATCAGGTGAACAGTCCTTTCAGCAGAGTTGCAAGATGCACATTATTTTGCTGCATGTTTAAATTTGTGGTACATTGTTGTAACTCATTTCTAAAAACTGTTGTAACTGTTGTAACAATTTTTAATTGTTGCAACTATTTTCTTTTTAGTTTTTAGCCTAAAAGTAATAAAAGTAACCAACTATTACATGTTGTTGTAATCGTCATGTGATCCAGTAAACTGGAGAATCCAGTAGAGATGCTTTCCTCTTAAAGCACCTCTGTTGGTGTGATAGCTACCAAGCAGAAAAGTGGGTAGAGTTACTGATCACTGCTTTTGCAGTGCTCGTGCATTTGGTGAAACTGAGATGTGAAACATTAGCGACTAGCTTTGGAGGCCGCGTTGCACACAAAAGCAGCTCACAAAGACTGGAAATAGACTTCTCACCTCAACTGGTTAAGCAGCTGCTTCGCACAACAGAAGCTGCAGCTCCTTGAAGCAACCAGCTCAAAGTTGCATCCCAAACTAGGGGCTTTTTGCATGTTCGTCCCATTCGCTCTCAGAGCTTTTTCCTCGTCAACCAGCAGTTTAATGAAAACCCAAATTACTTCCCCAACGTTCTGCATTAAAGTGATGGTAAGGTACCTTGGACCACTGCAAATTTGTGGTTGGAAAAAAAAACAAAAGTCAAGTAAAACATTTTTCTACAGCAAAAACACACACAGAGACACGTAAACAAATGAGTTGAATCAACATGACAACATCCAATGAATTAAAGCAGGAAACTACACACCATGCTCCATTTACAACATATAAAATGAATTTCAGGCTCTCTGGAAAATGAAATGTCGAAAACTATTTGAAGCTTTGACATAACCTATTATGTTAGCTATTAAATCTATCATTCCAGGAAGCAACAATCGCAAGAAAAAAATGCAGTAAAAACCTAAATAATTAGTTTTATAAGTAGAGCTCATCTCGGGTAGATTGGTGAGGGCTTCATGCAGGTTATTTGAAGATCATCCATAGAAACTAAACTTCATCTAACAGAAGAAAGAACACCTGCAGGACATCCGAGTTATAAGACCTAAACATTATTAACTCTCCTGAAAAGCTTGCAGGTCCTTACTAGTTTTACACTCAATCATGCATCTTGAACTTGAAAACAACTTTGAGCCCAAAACAGTTTGCATCACACTTCTGTTCTTCTGGAGATCAATCTGTTCCAACACCTTCCGTTAATGATGGATAACATGAGCAATAAGCACACAACTACGCACCAAAGCCACAGTTTGCACATACAGCTGTTAGATTAACACACATAAACACACAAAAGGGAGGGGTGTTGTGTTAGTGTGACTGTGGCAGCAGCATCTGTGGCATCTGTTGCCTGCTGAGCTGCGCTGCCTGAGCTGGAATCTATTATAAACACATTAGACTCTATTTCTCCTAACACACAAAGCCACGAATACCTGCACGTAATTGTCTACACAAGTCTCCCACACATACACGGATGTGTTTATAACTTCAGAGAATATTTCATTTGCTTACTTTTCAGTACACCTAGAGCACATAACCAAATAACTTCACCAGGGTGACCGAAGAGCATATTTTACAAATAAATCTAAATGTAGGACTGATTTTAGCAAGATGCACATGTAGAATAGTAATACAAAGTGTTTGTGTAGATGTAAATTCATGTTAATGGGTGTTTGAATTTAGAAAATGGACCGCAGGAAGAAGAGCAGCAGTTAAGTAAACAGAAATATCCATTGGTAATCATGCAAGTGTCTTAAGTTAACTGTTTCTCATCAAAGGTGGCACAAGTGAACTTCATGTTAGGGTTTTGGGTTAGATTATGTTATGTTAGTTTCCTGTTTTATTTTGTAGCTTTTCCTGTTTGCCAGTTGCTTTCGGTTTCAGCTTCATGTCTGGTTCATTAGTTCACGTAGTTTGATTTTGGTCATTGTTTTCACCTGGGTCTTGTTTTGTTTTCATAGTATTTATACCCTTGGTTTTCTTTCCCTCTTGCGGGATCATTAAATTAGTTTGTTTGTTTGTAGTTAGTATCTTGGGTATCATGAGTGCTATTTTCTGTTAATAAATCCTGTTGATCCACATCCTGGCTGGCTCCTGCTTGTCCTCCTCACCTGCGTTTGGGTCCACCACCTACCTGCAACATAACACTTCATGCTTTCCAAACCAGTTCAGCTGTTGTGGTCAGGTCAGACAAACATATTTTTTAAGAAATCTGTGTTTGTTTGTGTGATTTTCCAAAATCCTGGTTTAAAATTGTCAACTGACAGAGATTTTGCTACTTGTATTAGTTTATGTAACATATATAGCAGTTTCAAAATAAATTGTTGCTAATAAGAAAAAGGCATAGTAATCAGAAGGTCTAGATTCGATTGGGAGCTAAAGAGACAAGCAACAATACTGAGCAACACATGGTTAACGTTTAAGTAGCAACATGAGCTAACGACCAACAAGAGAAATAATCCAAACAGTCCAAACACATGATGCTTGGATAATTTTACACTAAATCAAACAGGAAAAAAAATCTCAAACAGGTAAAGTTCTTTTTTTAATGATGTGATGAGCTTCAAAATGCATCCATCTGAATTTTTAACATGATAGTTGCGTCCTGCCGTGGAAAATGGCGACAAGATGGCAGCGCAAAGACTTGTGGCAGAAAAGAAGAAAAAAAAACTGTACAGTCAAAAATCCAGAAACTGTTGTACTTCAGTTGAGTTGATTTTCAGATATAATCCAATCTCCCTCAAGACACTGGGGACAAGAATACTTTTCACTTCTTATATGACAAAAGATTGACTTCAAAACTGAGAACATAAACAAATTACCTCAAGCTGAGGCATCTTATAAAACTCAATTTTTTGAAGAGTCACTTGTAAAAATGAGAGGCGTGCATCTCGCTCCCAGCAGAGCTCTAAATGCTTAAAATCTCCACAGCTCTGGATTAAACACAGCAGACAGACGGAATAGAAAAAAATAACTCTGCCTTTCTTTGAGCTTTCTTCCATTAATGCGCCCGACAAGCTGTCAAAAAAGGATTGAAACAGCCTAAAGTTGCTGAGGTGCGACCTGGTGTGTGTGCTGCTTGAAACACTTGTAGGCTTTTAAATGCACTTCATCCGAGTATGTTTGAGACATTTGAGTCAGAGAGAAAACTAATGAAAGCTGCAGAAAACACTTTGCTGACAAAGAGGCATCACTGTCCCAGCGACTTACTGACAGCAGGGCAGATTGAGGATAAACAGGTGAGAGTTGTAGAGGTACAGATATGCAGAAAGACAGTTATTAAACGTCTTAGAGATCATGGTTATCACAGCTAGAATTAGTTAACACACAGATGACAAAAGACTAAATTTGTTGGAAATTAGATGAGCAAAGATGAGAGTAGCAGCTTTTCATGCTGCATATGAGCACAAACACCAGAGCATCACGTACAGCGGATGTGTGATGGAAACAGCACTCATCATGTTGCCAGTGTGTTAATGTGTGTGTGTGTGTGTGTTGAATGATCCAACAGGGCCATGCCAGTTAAAGCTATCCCAACAGAAAGAGGTTTAATGATGGCAAAATACATTCCTCGTCATGGAAAAACAGCATTTCCAGGGTTAGATAACCCCCCAAAGAGACAGAGATGCTTAGAGGCTTGACAGACTTTGACAAGAAGTGTGGAGAAGTTTTAACCATTAACAAAGAACTAATTTGTAATATGTAATTTTCTTCCAACAGAGGAGTTTTCTTTAAAGGTTCCATATTATGCTATGTTTGCTGTCTCACAGTCTATCCTATGCATATGTATGATAATAT
>JBAMHX010000011.1:5745806-5748492 GCA_037177515.1 Pseudomugil tenellus
GTGCTGCAGATGGATGGAAACATCTGGTCGGCTGCTTCTTGCAGACTGAGATTAGACTTGCTGCCAAATGTGAGGAAGTAATTTCATTAGCTGAAGTTCAACCTCCTACAATGGTTGATGTTCCATTTGATCATCTCCTATTTAATTCATATACTCTGGTACTATATTCTGTCTATTTCCAAATCCTCCAATTCCGCATTCCTGAAATAGGCACAATACAACAAGGCCTATGCCGTCAGAAGAGACAGCTAGGGGTATATCCCAGAACGTCCCCAATTCTCCTA
The DNA here is from genome assembly GCA_037177515.1 of Pseudomugil tenellus. Classification (NCBI taxonomy): domain Eukaryota; kingdom Metazoa; phylum Chordata; class Actinopteri; order Atheriniformes; family Pseudomugilidae; genus Pseudomugil; species Pseudomugil tenellus. Next base: position 5,746,091 of record JBAMHX010000011.1, read on the forward strand.
TCCCCCAATCCACGAATAGACATAATACAATTATATAAATACGTATATGTTTAGTCACAAAGCTCCACCTGGTGTGGAAACTTTTAACCAGCCTGGCATGACATCAGAACATTCTGAGGTCATGACCTTTCATTGCACTTGATTTGAGGTCAACCACACAAATAGTTCCAGACATATAGCCAAAAATCTGATTTTATGTGAATAAAGCACCACCTGGTGGGGACACCATAAATCTGATAATCATTAAATTTGATACAGATCGTCCTATTGGGGACCTAAACATGTATACTGAGTATCAAAATCCAATTGTAAATAGCTCCAGAGATATAGGCAAAAATGGGATTTTAGGCCATAAAGCGCCACCGAGTGAGGGAACCATAAATCCCAAAACGTTAAAATTTGATACTGGCCGTCCTCTTGGGGACTTAAACAGGTATATTAAGTTTCCAATTGTGAAAACTATACAAGTTATCATGCATATGCGAAGGATATTCGGCGGCAGTTGGGATGAAACCATTATATCCCAGATACTCCACGTTCAGAGATATTATAATCCACCTCTGCATCCACAGCACCTTCACCAAGACAAAGACCTACATAGACCATAGATCACACTTTCCTTCTGTCCAACTGAGATGGTATACAGATCGTTGTGTGATCCAGTTTCGCGTTTAATTTCTGGATGCAGTGGTGGCTCTCCAAGGTCCCCCTGACCCCATGTGTCTGTATTGATCAAGATGTCATCAGTGTCAACAGGGTTTCTGCTGTAGGGCTGCCTGAGGGCTTAAAGATCATGACGACCTTACAGTGGTTTATGTGCTTGGCCTTTAGACTCTAAAATGCACCGACTCCCTCAATCTTTTTTTGTTTGTTGTTTTAGCAATATTCTTCTCTGTAAATTATTAAAACCAAGGAAATTCTTTGTACATGAGACATTTATGAGGCCCAGCTTCAGCCATGAGAGAAACACTTGCAGTAACAATATTACTTTCTGGGATAACAAAGTAATTAATTGATTTAAATTTCATAATTTCATAATGGAATTAATTATCAGTAAATAAATTACTTTACCATACTATAGTAGTGCACTTTGCTGTGTTATTCAAGCAATTTTCACGAATGAAGTTCTGATCCGTGTTGGTGGTGCATGCATGAAAACAAAAACTGTTTCAAACAATTATTTTAAAAGACATAAACAAGCCAGAAATCTGGGAGGAGCCCTGAATTCAGATCTGATTTTTGGCATCACATTAAATCAGTTGTGAAGTCGGTCTGTTGTCACATCTGGAGAATTAAAGGACAGACGTCTCAGTCAGATTTCTCCATTCATCTTGAGTAGACTACACCATTAACCTGCTATTCCTGCAAGTCTTCTTATAAGTCCACCACTTTGCTGCTATTGGTCCAGAACACCACTCCTCCAGTCCTTACTAAGCGCAAAGTGGATTATATAACTCCAGTCCTAGGAGCTTAACACTAACTTTCTCTGCATCTTTTAATGTCAAATACATTTTGAATTGTCTTTTACATGAAAATTACAAATAAACTTATCCTGATAGGAAAGAAGAAGCCTTTGGTGGAAGGTCTTTTATATACCCAATCCTGACACCATCACTTTTAATTTGCATACACTGGTACTCAAACTGGTACTGGTAATCTAATGGGATGAGGTTTAGTGACACGTCCTCACTCTATGCACACTCGAATAGAAAAGTCTTACAGTTATAATACTGTGAACATCTGTAAGGAGAACAGATGATCAGAGTGTTTGTTGTTCCTGTCATTTTTCTAACATTGAGTCATAAAGCCACACAGCCCCTCCAGGATGTGTTTCTCCGAAAACAAATATATATTTTTTTATATATAAAATTAGCGATACTTTCTTCTTTCTGAACTGAAGTGAAAGAACATGACATGTTCCACATTAAGCATGTCTAGCTGTCACTCCGCTTGTCTTTCATTACAAAACAAAGCAACATTAAACGAAGCATGACTGTGTGATCAGTGGAGCACCTGAATGATCAAAGCCAGAGGAGAAAAAAGTTTAAGGCATCTGTTGATTTCTGCATTTCATAAGCATAGAACAAGCGCATGGCTTTATAAAACAAAGTACAGAGCAGTACACAGTCTGACGGTAGAAAAATGATCAATTGGCATAAAGATGTTTTGTATCCTATACCTGTTCTTTATACATATATGTACATACGTATACATATACATATATGTACATACGTATACATATATGTACATACGTATACATATATGTACATACGTATACATATATGTACATACGTATACATATATATACATACGTATACATATATATACATACGTATACATATATATACATACGTATACATATATATACATACGTATACATATATATACATACGTATACATAT
>JBAMHX010000011.1:5767620-5788903 GCA_037177515.1 Pseudomugil tenellus
GCCGTGCATCGCTGCAGGAAGGAATTAAATTCAAAAGCTGTTGACGCACGCTCAAAAGAAAGAAAGAACCTGGGTGGGGTCACCCCCCCCCCCCCCCCACTCCCCTTTTCTTTTCTCCTTTCATTTTCTGAGGTCGACCAGAATTGCCTTTTAGTGCTACTGTGATTATGTTCCATTTAGCATGGGGATTATGAGAGTTACACGCATAAGTGTCGTGCAGCAGGCTCAACAAGATTAAAAACAGCATCACAAGGAGGAACAAAGACACTCAGGACGAGGAGGTGGGAGGGAGACAAACACAGCTTGAATAATGTCTAGCCTTAAACTTTCTGAGGATGAGTTGGGTTTTTGAAGATTGAAGTCATCAATCCGACGTGGGTTACATTTCTCCGCTGTGGCTCAGATGCCGGGAGATGACTGCCGACTGTTCCAAGTTATATTCTCTGAACGGCTTGCATCAAATGCTCTGTTGGGAGGATGCATTTTATGCTAACAAGATGCTTTCCTTTACTGGTCACCTGCCGCCACCTGCCAAACGCTTCTGTCATCTGATGTACTCTGCTAAAGAAAATTAGTCAGCTGATTGCACGTCTTGCAGTCAGTAATGCAAACTCCACTGTTTCACATATCAGGATTTCATTTTTCCAAAAACACATGCATGTTGTGTTATTTAGTTAGAAAAAAAACTAAGAAAAACACAAAAACTATGATAAAATTCAGATGCAATGTGTGAAAAACCAAATAAACTTGTGCTTCTGATTAAAACATCCATAATTAAGTAGATCCTCATCAGTGTGGGCACCTCTGCATAAAACCTGCAGAGAGTGTTAACATAATGTCAAGGAAAGACTCAGCAATGGTCTGAGGCTCCCTTCTATGGGCTCAACATAAAGCACTGTCTCCTGTAAAAGTGACTCTTCAGATTTTCCGACCACTGTTTCGGACTGGATCATATAATTTTTCTGATAATTTTAAAAACTTCATCATGTTAATCTTGTTACAAAGGCTGTTGCACCTCAGTGCCATTTAATAAACATATCTCTTCCCCCTTAAGAGCCTGAAGTGGTGGGGCAGGATAGGACTGTCTTGATTAGTTTGATTAGTCACCATCTAATTAGATGGAGGTATAAAGACCAGGACAAACAGGCGGTTTTGTGCTTCACATCTTTGGACAGGATGTTTGCAAAAATACTTGATATTATTTCCACAGTGCAAATCTTTTTTTGCAATCATGCAAAACCTTTCTCCACATTTACACAGTTGATTTTTTGGCAGATTATTTTTGCAGGATGAAGAACTGATTTAAAAATCTGTCCACTGGGGTACCAGGTTATTCAAACCATAAGTGTAGAGTTTAACACACTACAATCATTTGATTGGTTGAAAATTTTCAGTCATTTTCTGTGTGATCTGGCATAAAAAACAAAACAGGAACAGATTATTGTTTATAGCAAGAGATTTTCCTTTAACTGAATAAATTTCAATTTAAAAACGGCATTATGAAGCACATCGGAGTAGATCAGCACTTTGCTTAAGATCACCAAGGAGGAAGAGATCCAGAAAGAACATGACGAAGGAAGGAGTCGCGCCATGATGATGTCACGTAGCTAAGACTTCTATCATGAACACGACATTACAGTTAACCATTTCACCCTGACCTGCACCTCTTGGTAGAAACTAGGTGTGGTATGGTAAGGTAAACAGAAAACCTATAATAAATACCACAACCAAAAGAGATGCCATGGGTCAATATGTTCTGGTAAAAGAAAACAATGTTTATTTAACATATCTAAAATAATTAAACAAGCCCATGCAGGGTCTGGTGAAAGATTCCCCCACAGCAGCGGATAAAGAAAATAAAGATACAAGTAAAATAGGGGCTGGGACTCATTGCAGCAATTCTCGTCTTTCTAAAACTAATACAAAATAAGGGGGGAGAGGGGGGACTCACATGGATCACCCATGTGTCACTCAGTCAAACACTCTCACGGGAGGAAGGGGAGAAAAAAGCACCTGGCATGAAAAAAAGAAAGTTAAAATGGCTGCAGGGCAACAATAAAACCACCCAAACTGCACAAAACAAGGACATGCAGAATAAAGATACAAAAACAATCATGCAGAAAAACAAAAACAAACAATTTTTGAAAGAAAAAATGTCCAAACTTCCCCTTGACTGGTACAGCCTAGTACATCTGATTTGCTCTTAAACCCATAAGAGCAAATCGAAAACGATCGTCAGGAGAAAAGAAACTGAGCCAAAACAGCAGTGTAAAGGCAGTGGCAGTCAAGCGGCCAGGCCTCTGGTCTTAGGCGCTGCACTCTACAATGTAAGATGGAAATTTCACAGCAGAGGTCCACTTGCACTGTAACCTGCAGAAAGTATGGAATAAAGTTTATCGAGAGCTAGACAAGTAGCCAAAAACTCTCATCGGACAACACAGCCTACGCAGCATCTGGCACTACGCCAAGCAGCCACCGCAAATAGTGGTAGACTGACCCAGAAGTAGGGATGTTATGATGGAGCCGTCTGCTCGAGCTGCGTATCGAGCATGTGACACGTAAGTATTCCAAGCATTATTCCAACACGTGATTCAGCATGCTAAAAGTCACGTGACTGCACCAACTGAGGCCTAGTTACGTCACCAGTTTGGATCAAGCTGATTCAATGATCAATTATTTAAAATGAATATAAGAATGAATATAAGAGACTAAAGCGACATTACAGTCATTTATCAGGTGCTTTTTCTCCAAAGCGACTTAAATCTGAGAGTAAGAAACAACACAAGCACGAAAGCAAACAATAGAGGACATCATAGATAAGTGTACTTGGACTGCAGGAAGTCTAGTTGGGTACAGGTAAAGAAACCGCATGACCGCATCTCCATCCGGTTCAAGCTGCTCGTGAAGCTGCATCATGAGAAAAGTTGCGATTGTCAATTTATTGAATTAAGTTCATGTTTTGGGTTCTGGAGTTGCTGTATTTCACCCAGACACTGTTTGGCCTTAAAGCTGGATCAGAAATATGTATCGATCCTTCCCGCCTTGGTCCTGATGCCTATGATGCTTGAAAAAAAAAATAAAGAATATATAGCCTATATTTATTGTTGTCTATTTTTTAATATTTGTTCATAGAGAGAGAGAGAGAGAGAGAGAGAGAGAGAGAGAGAGAGAGAGAGATCTGTATATGTGTGTCTCGTTTCGCTGCGGCGCAACGAGCTGCATGAACTGATCAGACTCGCGTTTCCTGATGTTCCTCCTCTCTCATGCAAAGAATTTAAAACCATTACTGTCTACAGCGGGGTGTCACACTTTTTCACCATGTGATCTACTTATAAAGTGACCAGGCCAAGAAGATGTACTTCTAACTAGGTGTGCATGCGGGGGTGGAGGGGTGTGTGGGTGGTGGTGGTGGTGGGGGTGCATGCCCTTGATATGCGCTTTTTTTTTTTTTTTTGCGCAATTTTACAGATCTGAAGACGCAGTGTGTTTGCGCAGCACTGTTGTGTATCAATCAAGAGATGAATGATTAACCTACATATATATATTTTTATTTCAACAATTTATAGGCTGTAATTTTTATTTGCTTTTCATTTCTTTATTGTTTAAATTATAAATCATGCTCATGTTTTAATATTTTTACTGTTTCTGTAAAGCACTTTGAATCATCGTGTGTTACTGTACAAATGTTTCCTGCCTGCATATTTGCAACACTTTATACAAACCAAGTGCCACGTAGAAAATAAGCATGTCCTGGCAAAGGCAATAATAGATCGATTGTATCTGGGAATTAAACATGTGCACAACACACTAACACAATTACTATCCCAGAGTGAGCGCGAGCCGAACTGGCTCGATAGGCCCCGATTGAACAGATAGGCGGTGCCGAGCACTCGAAAAGAGCCTATGGGCTCCAGCAGTCGAGCTGATAGGCGGCGCTCGAGACCTCGAGCAAGACCGAGCGCTCGAGCCCATAGGCTTGGTTCGAGCAGACAAGCACGTGACAAGGAAGTGTTACGAGCAATGTTCCAAAATACATTCCTGATTCAAAACATCAAAAGTCACGTGACCTGCAGCATCCTGCAGTAAAACGCTGATTGCCGCTACTGTAAATGATGTTTCCGTTTCCACTGGGGCGAGGGGAGAGTGTCCAAATGCGATCGTTTTGGATTTGTGCCATACTCCGCATTTAGGGAACCTCTTTCAGCTGCTAGGACGCCTTCACGGAGGGTGTAGGGGAAGTGTGTAGGGGTAGGGAGGAGAAATTGTTTCAGAAAAGGCCTATGGGCTTTTTCTGCAGCAACAAGTCCCGAACAGATCAATTCCTCCTGATACCGAATGATATAGAATCAGATGTGAGTCCATCTCACTCTATATACCATATTTTGCAGCAGGACAGTGATCCCAAACACAGCAGCAGCTTTGTAACAGAATGACTGAACATGAAACAGATCCAGGTGTTGCCATGATCCAGAACTTAACCTGACTGAGATGCTGTGGTGGGATCTTCAGAGGGCTGCAGAAAACCAATAAGCTGAAGTGACATTAGAAAGAACCATGACAGAGACTATTAATCCAGAAAACAATCCATGTAACTTATTGCCACAAAGCAGTCGATGAAACATTTGAAGGTTACAGTTTTTCCACAAACATTTTTTCACATTTAATATTCTGTTAAATTTTCCACATTTCTGTTAAATAACTGTATAAAACCAAAGAACTGCAAGAAGAGGTTTTGTTGTTACGGCTATTTGAACCCTAAAATCTGGAATTTGCAATTTGTACTTTATCATCCGTTAGACAAGAAAAAGATTAAAAATTCCCACCATTTAATTTTCGTGGAGGTAAAAGAGCCATCAGTGAGATGAACTCTGGTAACATCATGCAGAAGGCAAAGCCGTCTCCCCTCTGGAGTCTCCTTCAGCCCAGAGCTCAACATGAACTGCTAAATTAAATGGCTGCTGAAAATGGCTGTTAAAAGGAGGAAAAAAAACAGAAAAAGACTCACTCTGCTCGATCGGATTTGAACTAACTTAATTATAAGAATCTGAAGAGGAGTCTTTTCAAGCTGTTGGCACAAGACAGTTCATTAAAGACCCGTCACCGCTTTGTTACCCAAGCAACTCCCGGGGATCGATGTGTAATGTGCTTTTTGTTTATGGAGACGGAGGGAAACAGGGAGGAGAGAGGACAAACTAATTGAGCTCCCCAATTATTATCCTGATAGCCTCATGACCTGCTTGGTGGTGAGCCAGCGCGGCGGAGAAACCTTACCTGTCAGTAATTATAGGTGGCTTTCCAACTCCGCACTGTCACTCGGAGGAGATTTTACATAATTGTTCCAGACAGATGTGCCCAGAGGCAACTTTGAGAACACTGACATAGTGGTGTCACAAATACTCGTCTCTCATGTCAGCGGGAAAATGAAATCACTTTTACTTCTACTCTCCATTCCTCGATGGACAGCCACTGGAATCTAATGGCAGGTATAATTGAATTTCACAGTCAACACACACACAAACACACACACAGAAAAGCCCCTCAGCTGTTAGTCTAAGTAAGCAGCACTAATATGTGCCTCACACACAGTAATTACAACCCAATCTGTGGCATTCCGGCTGTTTTTCCTTTTAATTGCTTCTCTCGCTTTTCATCAATCCCTTCTTTTTCTTTCCCCCCCCTCCATCCTGGCTTGTCGTTTCAAACTATACTGCATTTGAGGAATTATCTGTGCTAACGTGGGCCCTAATTGGCTGTCACTGTGTGCTGGAAAAAGTGAACCCACTTCCTCGATATAATCATGTTTACACGCGAGGGCCGGGTCCCAGACTGCTGGGCTTGTCTCTATTGAGCTTGTTTAGGGAGTAATTTACTGTAAAATTGGCTATGATAGTCAGTCACACACAAAGAAAGAAGACCCAGCTCAGCGTAAAATGGGTGCTGTTGAGATGCAACGGCTTCTTCGGCAGGCAGCATATTTCCTATATTCTAAAGAGGGTTTGTATGGGAGATGCAGCCGAGCTGAGCCTCATTATCACTAAATTATCGTAACCAGTTTTATTCAAGTGAAACCCGCTTCATCAGTGCATTACAAACATTTACAAATCACACAAGAGGGATTACAGAACCACAACAGCAGCAGTGTAATCATCTTGCTAGTACATTTGTTTATACAGACTTTCTCTGCTACTATGATTTATCACACTAATTGGAGAAGATAAAGTTGGCTTTTCAGACAACACCAAATCAAAATGGAACTTGCAACGGACCAGAGTTCAGCTGTCGCCGGCCTCCATGGCAAAATGATCAAAAAGGTTACTTCAAATGCAGCCGTTGAGTTTTATCACCAATAACAATGATAACACATGAGTCTTCCTCCCGATTCACCAGTCCTTCTGCACAACAGCCTTTCTCTCCACTGAAACTTGCTGGACATTGTTTCTTTTAGCACAAATACTGAGAATACTGTCCTTTTGTTCATGAGACTCTATATAACATTTTTAATCATTTTTTTTGTTTAATCTGTTTGTTTGCTTGTTAGCAACTTCCTGTGAAAACTATCTATCCATCCATTCTTAAATAAGTTAGGTTAGTTCCAGAGTGACAATCTCCCACGTATGATGTTTTGGGTATTTTATCATGCACTGATACATTGTGATTTATGACAGAAGCATAATTTTGACAACCAGTCATCATCCTCATCAGGCTAAAAGTTTCCCTCCTGAATCAGATAAAGCTGAGAAAGTTCTTCATCAAGCGTGAAACGTTTCTATATGTTGCATCTTTCTCTGTGATCCAGTCCACATCACAGAGCAGCACTGCCTCATCAGCTCTGCGTCCATCTTTTAAATTCGATTTCCTCATAAACTGGTAAGGATCATGTGTGCAACGGTGAAAAGCTAGCTCAGTAGCTACCTGACGAAAACATGGTGATGAAAAACTCACACTGGTATTGGATTTCCACAGAGCTCTTCACTTATGACACTCATCAACCTTATAAAGCTCAGTTGGATAAGCCCTTGCATAGCCTGAGGTCCTCTGGTACTGGCCTTTTATTTGTTCCTAAGGTCAGAACTAAGACATACGGTAAGGCCCCCTTCCATTATTACGGCCCTTGACTGTGGAACAGCCTGCCAGAAGACCTCAGGGCTGCAGAGACTGTTGATGTTTTTAAAAAGAGGCTCAAGACTCATCTTTGAGCTTAATTGAGCTTTAATTGAGCTTTTTAATTGAATTACTTTTATTGTATTTGGTATTTTTGGGTTTAATTCAACTACATATATTTATCTCTATTTATTTAATTGACTTATTCATATATATGTATATTTTGAATCATATTTTAAGTTTTGTATATGATTTTTATTGTGTTTATTTTAATTGCCTCTTATTGTTTCTGAAGGGTATTTTATCAGGTTAAAAATCCAGTGTCCTCCTCAAAGGGATCCTCCACACTGGGAACTATCCTCTTGGCCTGGGGTTAGTGCCACATGGACTGCCCCTGCCTAGGTGGCGTGGGGTTCGTCACCACAGCCCAACAGCTGTGGGGTGGACCCTGGCCTGGCTTGACTTGGGTGCTCGGTGGTTGCTCGGCCCCTATGGACATCAGGGTGATGGCTCCTGGTGTGGATGGATCTCTTTAACATCTTTTCCTTACAGCAACATCAGTGTTGAGCCAGATGTTACTATTTAATTTTATTTATTTATTCTCTCATTTTAGTCAATGTTTAAATAGTTTTAGTTAAAAGAATGGGACAGTTGTGGCTGGGAGTGGGATGGGTATGTGAGGGGGTATGGGTGTGGGTTGGGTGGAATGGGTGTGGGGAAGGGTGGTCTGTCTTTGTGTGCTTGTATACCGATGTGTAAGTTAATGTCATGTTATCTGTTTGTGTGTTTTAATTGAACTGATTTTAATCATCATCATAATCAGCGCTTTGTGTTGCCTATGGCATGAAAAGCACTTTACAAATAAATAATGTATGAAGTTATGACCATAAGGCTCCTAAACTGATGTAATTCGGACCTTAGTAAACCATCTGCAAGGCCAGCGTCCATCCCTCAGGAAAATGTTTAGACGAGACCTCCGTTTTTATCTGTCATAGCTGAAAACAGGCTCCAGACTGACGCACACAACCAGTCTTTAAACAAAGGTGTCTCTTTAACAAAAGTGACTGGGCAGAATAGCTTCGGACTTCTGTGTGACAGCAGATCTCTAAAGGCATTCTCCCCAGGTTATAACCTTGTACCTTGTCTGTCTGTCTTTCATGTATTGTCTCACTCAATGTTTTAATTTTTTAATTTATGTTAGATTTCTTTTATTCTTCATTATTAAATTTATATTCTTCTCAATCTAAAAAACCAGTCTCCTCATCCTTGACAGGAAAAACGGCCATTACAGTGGGAAAGACCTTCGTAAGCAGACCAGGAGTAATGGGATCAAGAGGAGAGCCAAATGACTTGATCTGTCGAACGACCTGAGCTATGGATGACAAAGCCGCAGGCTCAAACTTTCCAAATGTGGCTTAGCAAGGGGCATGAGTTGAGTGAACTCTGAAAGGAGAAACAACGTTACAGAATTATGGACGGACTATTTTTTTTAAAACAGCACTGTCGGTTGTGTTGGATCATTTCTGACAGATATTTTACACAACAGTCTCAATGTCTTTGGAATTGGGTTTCCTACATTTTAACACACAGTTTATTTTATGTTTAAGTATGTTTTTTCTTGCCTAATTGTTCAGTTTTCTTTAGAAGTCAAGAATATTTTAGGAGGCATCCTCATTCTCGGAACGCTTGGTGACCGGAGGGCAGCTCTCCGAAGAGCACATCTATATTTACCAGCAGGTTAATTCCTATTTCCCGTATAACAAATGTTGAGGTTCACTTGAGAAGTCCAAGCACTAAAAACTAAATCTGACATTCTCTCCTCTAATTGAGCTTTCTTTTCTCCTTATTTGGCAGTGCTATCATGTGTTTGTCTGGCTGAGTTGTAAGAAATGTCGTGTTTTTTAGTGTGTATATGCATCCATGTGCCTTTTAATTGCTCTGTGTGTGCACGTTTATGGCGTGTATGTTTTTTGCCAATTAGCCACTCAATGACAGGACATGCAGGGAAGCAGCTTGCTGGACTATTCACGGATCAGCAGTTATGGGAAGACATTTTAGCACAACTGGACTCCCACATGAGAGGAGCTGGAGTCATTTAGCTGATCCTTACAGCTCAGCTTGCATCTATGGGTGTCCTGTCTTCCTTCAGTCCCAACCATCACCTATGTATGAAATGTTTTATATCCCTTCCTTTGAAGAGCAGTCTTGTGCTGTCTTTGTTTGGAGCAGTGTATATTTCAAGAGAATCAGAATTTCACTTCCCCTGACATTAATGAGAAAAATAGGGGGAGTGTTCGGGTTGGAAATGGGATTCAACCTGTTTTAATACAGGACCTTTCATACTGGTGGGACTTCAGTGTCAGTTTTGCAAACAATTTTAAACAGGACCGAGTATTCAGTTGGACAAAAAGTTAGTTTAGAACCTGAAAAGTTAGTTCTCAAAACAAGTGTTTTTCATTGTGATCCATGACAAAAGTTCAGGTGCTGCCTTACTTGTGTTTCAAAAAGTTAAAATACAACTTCGAACCTCTTATCTGACTAAACTTAGCAAGAATATAATGTCAATTTCATTCATTTATTTTCTTAACCACTGTATCCACTTCAGGGTGACGGGTAGCTGGAGTCTATCCTAGCAGGAGCCAGCCAAGAGGCAGAATACACCCTGGACAGGTCGCCAATCCATCACAGGGCAACACAGAGATGAACAAGCAGACAAACAACAAAGCTAGGGATGCACCGATTTACATTTTTGGGGTTCCGATCCGATACAGATATCTGAAAATTGTATATCTGCCGATACCGATATTTGCCGATACCTATTTTTTTTTATGTAAACATTATTTTGACTGTGGATATTATTACCGCTATAACTGTAAGATTTCATTAGGTTTTAATAAATCACCCTTCCTTTCTTTGTAAGTTCCATCCATCCATCCATTATCTACCACCTATTCCTGACCTTGGTTAAGTTAACTTACCAATATAAATAACAAATGACGTTACAGATCCAACAATTGAATTAAAGAAGCTTTACTTTGTTTAAGAACATTTACAACTATACATGTGATACATGTAAATCTTATAACTAAGTTTCAGCTTTTAGAGCAACAAAATAATATAACATTTTAAAATTCAACGAATTTACATTTTAAACATCCATGCTGTTGACTTCAACATATTGAAGCTCTGAAGTTATTCAGGCTAAAGTGACTCACACAAATGAACAAAGAGATTCAGATATAAGCTTAGAGTTAAGGAATAAGCTTAATGTAGCTTTCAAAGGCCAGCTTATCAAGCCATGGGAAGGTTGAGGTTATTAGTATTACCAGGGAATATGATGTGTAGAGTGATCAACACTTCTGATAGCAGATAAGCACCTGAACAAGAGTACCATCATATGAAGCTGTTCTGTTTTTATTGCCTCCCTGTTACTGCCTGCTGATCAGATTTAAAGATAATGTAAATATAAATTACAAGCAGACCAAGAGAGTCCAAAAAAGGGAAAAGGATTCAGAGAGCAGCTCATGACCAAACTGAGACCCATAAATTAGCTCGCTGTCAAAATATCACCTGTGAGATAATGCAGAAATAAAAAAATAAGATCCCTTTAAACAAAATAAATAAATAAATTTGAATTTACAAAGGTGATAACACATATGAAACTAACTAGTGCTAAGAGCAATGAATGATCCCATTAAGTGGCTGATAAAGACAAAAAGGTCTTTCTAAACCAGGGGTGTCAAACATACGGCCCGCGGGCCGGAATCGGCCCGCAAGGAGGTTCGATCAGGCCCGCTGGATAATTTGAAAGTGGAAAAAAATGCATAAAACACATGGATTTATTTTTTTTAATTAAATGCAATTCATGAATTATCCACTAGGGGCGCACCTTTCGCAACATCTGCTGCTTGTTATGACTTGTTTATATCCTGTTCTGTACCTAGCCACTACACCCCAATTAGCAAAAATGGCGTTATCAAAAAAGAGAAAAGTAGATAAAGATTGTAGAATTTTCCAAGAAAAATGGACCACATCCTATTTATTTACGGAAACGCATGGTACGGAAACACATGGTAAACCTCAGTGTTAAAATATGACAGCTTACAAGGACAACTGAGAACGGATAAGGTCAACAAATTTCTGGCGGGTCTGAGGAAACAGCAGTCAACTTTCACCCGGAGCCGAGAAGTCAGTGAAGTTGCGGTAAAAGCAAGCTACCTAATTGCTAGTGAAATAGCATTAGCATCAAAGCCCTATTCCGACAGTGACTTTTTTAAAAGATGCATGATTAAGGCAGCTGAACTCGTATGTCCCGAGAAGCGACAAGCTTTTGCCAATATCAGCCTGACGAGGAACATTATAGCAGAGAGGATTTCAGAACTATCGGCATTTTGAATTTGCAGATACTGTTTACATTAAAAGAATACAGCTCTGTGAAAATGAATACTTACTGTGGTGATGAATCTGTGTGAAAAATGTGCAATGTAATGTTAGCCTTTCTTTATAAGTCTCTTGTTATTTTTATCATGCAGGGAAGCAGCTTGCTGGACTATTCTCGGATCAGCAGTTATGGGAAGACATTTTAGCACAACTGGACTCCCACATGAGAGGAGCTGGAGTCATTTAGCTGATCCTTACAGCTCAGCTTGCATTTATGGGTTTCCTGTCATTATAAAGTTCATTACTATTATTTTCAACATCAGTTACTTAAAGTTTGTGCAATTTTGTGAAATGTTTTGTAAAAGTTTTGCTCAATACATTTTGATTTAAATTTCAAATTTCACAATGTCCACAATTCACAATGGTTAGTGCTGTAGCCTCACAGCAAGCAGGTTGGAGTTTGCATGTTCTCCCCGTGTTACCGTGGGTTCTCACCGGGTTCTCCAGCTTCCTCCCACAGTCCAAAGACATGCACCTTGGGGATTGGCTGGTTGGACACTCTAAATTGAACTTAGGTGTGAGTGTGTGTGTGCATGGTTGTTTGTCTATATGTGTGGCGACCTGTCCAGGGTGTACCCTGCCTCTCGCCTGTTGGCTGCTGGGATTGGCTCCAGCCCCCCGCGACCCCGTTTGGGAATAAGCGGTAGAAAATGGATGGATGGATAGCTAAGTATGCTATAATTTTAATGGTCTCGCCCATGACGTCTACCTAGGGGTCATATGTGGTCCGCGATGTGAAATGAGTTTGACACCCCTGTTCTAAACACACATTAATGCAAGAACCCTCCACTTACTTGTAACACGAAGAGGGCAGGGCACCATGTCTTTCTGTCTCTGTTGCAACTTGAAATATTTAAAACAGTCTTGCCCCACTGTTCACTTCAACACACTGAAGCTCTTTAAAATTAAAAACAATTAAAAACAATTTTTAAAGTTGCCCATACTTGCCAATTAGCTCTGTACAACATCAGGAGGATCAGACCCTAACCGACAGAGCACGCAATGCAGCTCTTGGTTCAGGCTCTAGTCACTTCTCGTATTGACTACTGCAATTCCTTACTGGCAGGCCTGCCGGTACGCTCTGTTAAACCTCTGCAGATGATCCAAAAATTAACAGCCAATTGGAGTGTGTGCCACACATGGCAAGCTTGGGAGTCCAGCATCATTTGTGGCTTTTATAATGTTTTTTGCAGTGTCAAGCAGCACTACATGAACAGATGTTTTAGGGATCTTTCACATCTGAAGCATGTCATCAAACGCACCTGCAATGGCTTGACTAGTGTGTGAACCCTTAAGTGTTTTGCATGCAGGGCGACTCTAATGAAAAATCTCTGTCAAGCCATTGTGCTGTTAAGCTGATAAGAGACATGGAGCTAACGCTGCTGGTTGAGATATCAGATCTCATACCTTGGCTCCAGCATTGCGAGAAGGCGTCGGGATCCTATATTGTCAACCACAGACAACGGCTGGTCATCGAGAGCAATGTACTGGGTGAGAGCATCAGTTATTTTTACTGCACGCACGTTGTCCGTCGACATCTTATCCCACTTTTCCGCGATTTGCAAGAGGGTTGGTTGGTGTCTGTTTCCCCCTGCTGTTAGCAAACTCTCTGTACTCTGCACCATGATGATTTTTTAAATGCTTTATTAAATTGCTGGTGTTAAAAGACCTTGAACTTGTTCCTCCTCTTGACAGTTTTGCTTTACACAATTTGCAGTTAGCTTTACTTTGGTAATCAGCTACGTCGAAATGCTTCCAAACAGCGGACATTGCCCCTCTTTTCCTAACCGAAAGCTGCAATAGGACAGACGCGCTGACTCCTAATAGTCCTTTCAGTAAATTGATGGCATGCTACCACCCTGCACTGGACTGGAAGATGTTTGAACAGATATACTATATACATGAACTCCTATTATCCTGGTATCGGGTGTGGTATCGGTAGAATTTTATTAAAGCCGAGTACGAGTAAACACACATAGTATCGACCCGATGCTGGTACCGGTATCGGTGCATCCCTAAACAAAGGACACACACATTCACTCCTAACTTAACAACTTAACATGTACCTGGATGGTGGGAGGAAGGTAGAGAACCATGGACAAGCTTATTAACTTGACTACACTGTGACAAAATGATTTAATCATAATAAATTTGAATGAAAGTGTCTGAATGCTTCTTTGTTTATTTAAAACTCTGTTAGGCTGCGTCTTGCTTGCTTCTGCAGCCTGCATTTGGGTTCACGCCATCTCCAGTCCGTGACACATAAAACACTGGAACAACCTCCAACATAAACACTCCCAAAGTAGCAAAAAAAGGGGGTAAAAGTGGAAAAAAACTTTTAAAAAGCTAAATAGTAAATAATATTACTATAATGAGCAAGAAGAGACATCTATGCACTTGGCACTTAGTCAACAACAAGGCCATATTCTTCATGTCTTCAATTGCAACTGGCTGGTTAAATTCCTTGCAGGAGAAGGTTTGGTTGTAAATGTCTTTATCTTTAAGATATCTTCAATGCACAGCTTCATGTCTTCCCAGAAGTTTTTATTTGAGAACCATATAAAATAAAAAAGTCTCCTTCTCCTTTGCAGATTTTACAAGGAAATTACTATTAGTTTTTCTATCACAATCAGAGAGGTAAAGTTTCAGGAAAACCTTGTTCCTGTTGAAAGACTGACTGACTGAGGCTGGAAAACTCAGCAATCATCACATTGTTTCATATTGGAGCAGCTGTGGGACAGGTGTATCCTTTTAAGTGGACATTGGGAGAAAAAAATGTAATGAGCAGAAGAGCACCGAACTGAGCAGATAAGACATGAGTCAAGAGGGATAAAACAAGACAAAGACAAAGTGGGTTGAATCAAATAATGATCACTCCTCTTCAATGTCAGAGTCTGGATTAAACCAGAATGTGTTTGAGTGGGAAGGAATGGTTTCATACTCTGCTTTTCTCTTGTTACAAAGTCCACATACAGAAAAAGAGTGGAGACAAAAAGCTAAAGTAAAAAAGGAAGTATATGCATATTTTAAAAAATACAAAATGATGAAGAAGCATATGCACACAGGCAATCTATAAAATGAAGGACACTTGCAAAGAAGTAAAGATCGTAATAACAATCAGATAAAACCTATTTATAAAATTAATAATAATAAATAATAATAATAAATAATAATAATAATAATAAATAATAATAATAAATAAATAATAAATAATAATAATAATAATAATAATAAGTAATTAATAATTAATAAATAATAATAATAATAATAATGCTGCATTCATTATTCTCTGCTTACTCAGGGTTAGCAGCCTATCCCTGGCTGCTTTTTAATGCTTATAGGCGGGATCCTGATTCATTTCCAGGTCAACCAAAAGTCACTCCATCCAGTGTGTCCTGGGTCTTCCACGGGGTTTAGGAAGTGCCCTGAATGCCTAACTAGAGTTGCTTGCAGGGGACATACCGAGCAGATACTCAAGCCATCTCATCAATGTGGAGCAGCAGCTCTACTCCAAGCCCTTCCCAGATGACCGAGCCTCTCACATCCCTAGACCTGGTTACTATTGCTATGGATCAGATCACCATGGTCCCCACCTTAAACCACCACTATACTCATAGGACCCGACTCCCGTTGCCCCCTTACATGGCTGGTTGGCCTACAGGAGGGCTCTTTTATCGACAGTAATAATAAAAGATGACAATGCTAAGATCCTGAATGAATTGTCTCTCTTATTGTCTCTCTGGTCGAGCACTGGACTGAATGTCCACTATAAGTCACTTCTTTTTTCAATCAATCATCTGAGTCATCCTCTCCTAAAGCGATGCCATATGGCATCTCCGTCTCTTCTCTCTCCTGTCACATTCCCTACCTCCCTGCCTCCCCCTTCCTCTCAGATGTTAATGTAGTTACTCCATCTCAGTCTTTTTGTCTACCCGTCTCTTTACCCTCTGTCGCCCGAACAAACAGATGTGCACATAAGGACTCACGCGTTTCCCAGCTTGCTGCCGCATCCTGCTGCTGATATTTCAGGGCCAGGTCTGTGCAGGAGCAAGAGTTTTGCCAATAGGCATGACATTCTCTCTGTCTTCTCTCTCCTTACTAATATCTCCTTCTTATCAATGATAAACAAGCTCCTGTGAAGTTTATGTTCAAAATAGTCTAGCTCTGTGAAAGGCTTTTACAGAAAATGGCTCGTAGTTAAAATGTTTTCTGCTTCAACATAACTAGAAAAGCATCCAGAGAACGTAAACCTCTGCCAAGCTTACAGACACCCCCCCATGTTGTCACTACATGTCCCTATCTCACAATCTTAAAGATTCCTTCAAAACATTCCTGGATCCAGACGGTGATCCGGATCACGTGCAAAATTTTATCACTTGTTTCTTGTCCCATTTCGAGAGTTTCCAGAAAATTTTCTGAAAATCAGTCCATAACTTTTTTCGTTATCTTGCTGAAAGACAGACGGACAGACAAGCAAACTCTCCTGAAAACTGAGGTAATAAACAGAAAATCAGAATAGGTGTGAAACTTCTAGTTGTTTTTTTTTTAAAAAAGGGGCATCCTTAGAGATTAAATTTGTCTCAGAAACTGATTAAATTAACACTAGATCAAAAAGCTGAAATACAAATTTGGGTTTATGTCACTGAATATTAACTAGATAGACTCTGTGCTCCTCCGTGAGCATCACAGCTGAAAATGTGCCGACTGTCTTCATTATATCTTGTTCTTTACTTTGTGTTTTGTCAAGCAGTAACTCTGTGTTCTGGTCTGGCTTACACTCCCCTATCACCTCAGCTCATAACACAAAACCAACACAGGAAGACTCGTGACATTGCACTCTCACAGTCAAACATATCGAATTTATCCAATCTCTGGTTAACTACATCTGCCTCCTCATATGCCAGAAGTCTGATTTAAACTGGGACATGAATGAAAAACACAGTTTGACACCAATGTACTGAAATACAGTAAAATATTGTATTTAACAGCAATTAAAACTTCAACCCTTTATCACTGACAAACTTGCAAATTCGCATTTTTAACAATAGCTAAGTGTATCATATTAGAGGCCATCACGAGACATTGAAACTTAAACACTTTTTGTAAAATAACAAACGTTATACAGCAGTAAGTGTTCAGTACTAAGTGTTTAATTAATTTAACGCTGAAGGTAACTCGTTATGAATGGTACATAACATGATTCTTGATGGCTGCTGTGCAGAACTCACCACTTTAAACTATAAAAGGTACAATCAACCTCCCAACTCTTACACACTCTACCTCTACGAGGCTGCATAGATTCTATTTTTTCTAACTCTTTACAGGCCTGTTTTTGGCTTTAATTTATGGGTGTATTTTATGTTTTATATTTCTGGTAAACAGGATACTAGTCCTCCATTCTACGTTGTTGTTCTCTTTAATACTGTGATTATAATATGTCCATTAATTCATATTCGTATATCAATCTATTGATTTATTTTGATGTCTTAAGTCTGCATGCAAGGATTTGCCCTCCCCTCACATGTCATTATACTTGTATAATGACAGTAAAGACTTTGAACGTGAACAATTGGTGATGTTATTTTAGTTGTTCTACTAAGGGAACTTTTAGTTTTGTGTACAGCTCAGCTGTTTGTTAGTAGAAACTCATTTAGGTTAACAAGGCTAAATAGGATCCCAAAGGGACGTCAGATGTTTTGAATAATAAATGATGGAGTCGCTGGTGGTGTAACTGCTCTCTCCTCATGAAATGCATTCACTGCTGAATAATGTTAGCAGCTGTTTAAATGCGAAATAGAAAATTTGGGACAATCTTCACTGAGCAGGAAGAAATGTAGAGGCAGATTTGAGGATTTGTTGGGAATTTGGAAACATTGTGAGGGAGAAGAGCTAAACTCCGACAAGTTGGTTCATTTGCGTTCAGTAGGTCTTTTTTTTCTTTTCCTTTGAATGGAAAAGAAAAAACAAAAAGAAAACATTTTTATTAAACTAAAATGCTAAATCGTGTAATGAACTTTTGACTTGGCATTGCTCCGTTTTCTGTATCAAATGATGGATAGCAATGGTCTTTAAAAACAAACCAAAAATATTAAGACTAACAATACATACAATACTATTTAGTTATCCACCACTTTCTTGACGGATCCTGTTCCCATGATCCATTGCGTAAAAAATTGTTTGGCTCTTTCAGCTACATTAACAATAATGATAAACTAGTACTGTTTTAAAAAGGTAATACTGCTTCAGAAACTTAAAAATAACATTTTCATTACTCAAACAATGGCCAAATCTCAAAGATGAATACCCGGATTGCATTTTAACCAAAAAACGATAGAACAGAGAGATTAGTGCCCCATCTGTCTACTCTAACAGAATGGCTAGATGACAGTTCAGGGCTCCCGTTGTTTAGCTCCGTTCACCACGATTAAGATTCAGGATGTTAAAAATGTGGGTTTCTTTTGGGTCTTTTGTGCCAGCTTTCTTTTCTGTTTCACTGAAATCTTTTTAAACTTAATTTATTTTCATTAGCTAGTTGAAGTCACAGCTAGCTACAGCCTCCGCTGCTGCCTGCAGTGGCTCGATATTTACTTTGGCAAGCTGCCAAAAAGTCTGTGTTTCTGGCAGGAATCTAATGTAAATAGGATCCTGCTGTAGATTATGTATGGTTTTATAGTCAATTTCTTCCTTTTTATTAAGCTGTTGGTCCGTGGTCATTTACTTCACTTCACTTTACTTCACTGCGTCATATTTCTCTCCACACGTTTCTCATGCTGATTCTGACAGCCGCTTTCTCAAAGTGACACAGCAACACATTACACTTTTAAGTCCGCCCTATGATCATTCAAATATAGTACGAAATAAAATATACTTCATGAACTAACCTGCACTAATAATCAGAGTACTTACAGGCTCTTTGTGCTGCAGGTGGAAGCAGGTTTCTGATCAGCGTCATGCTAACTAGTTAGCCTTCTCTTCTAATTTGCTGCTGATCGTTTGTAGCTCAGATATATTTCTCAATCTGGATGCAGTTCTGTTGGTTTATGATCAACGAAATAAGAGCAGAAGAAAATCCTCTATGTGGGTGTTATAACTTCAGTGCTGTGAATCATTGTTGTGAAATCACCTCATCTCTCTGCATCATCTTGCCAGTGACTTTATGGTGGTAACATGCTCCATTCATAAAATGTGGAAGATTCCTTGAGTTTTGTATGTATCTAACAAAAGCACAGGTCATCCCAGATGACATTTCTGTGAATATATCTAATTAAATTCGCTTTTCTAAAATATGCTGTTTTCCATTAATTTAGTAAGGACCGGAAGTGAAGGCCACAAGCAAGGGAAAAAAGGGTGTCATGGCAGCCTCCAATGTTTTGCTCGGAAAGTGGTGGATATTACCGGCAAAATGCTGTTATGTTATTAGTTTGCTAATAACATAATAACTTAATAATATTGGCTAGCCCGGGGAGAAAAGCTCCAGACATCTGTGGGATCCACAGGTCTTTGGGAAATATTCTCCTCGGGTTGTGACCTCGTACCATGTCTGTATGTCTTAATGCTTTGTCCTTTCATGTTTCAATGTTAACTGTATGTTCAACTTCTTTATTCTTCATTATTAAATTTATATTCTTCTCAATCTAAAGAAACTAGTGTCCTCGTCCTTGACAGGAAAAACAGTCTCCTACAAGTTAAAACAGTGATTCATTAATAATTATAATAGCTATTAAACAAATGGAAACAACAATCCTAAACAATGAAATTCTACAGCAGAACTTACTTCACTCAATAAATATCAGAAAGTAAAAAAAAAAGTGTCAGGTAAAGTGAATAATAATTATAAAAGCACATGTGTTGTCCAACCTGCTCATTTGCAGCTATAAAGTGATTTCCATCCTGTTGGAGTCATCAATGTTATATCCACTACTAGATTTGTTGTTATCAAAACCTTAAGCATGTGAAATAACAATATTATTCATTCATTCATAAATGTTCTATACCACCTAATCCAGATTATGCTTAGAGGAAACTGGAGTCTATCCCAGCAATCAGATGCAAGAAGTAGGTAAACTGTGGACAGGCCACCAGGCCATCGCAGGGCAATGACATTATAAATGGTAAAATATTTATTAAAAACACAAAAAAACCTTGCTTCAACCATAAAACAAGCAACATCAATATTTTTGAAAACTAGTATTAGTATGCAGACTGGAAAAAAGTACAGATGTTCTAGGTCTAGAAGTTTGGTAATCATGTGCAAAACATTGCAATATTTATGTAATGTTATATTATATTATAAAGTTTTATCTTGCAGAACAACTGTTGCTTTCTTGTTTACAAACATTTTATCTGCAAAATACTACAAATATTACAGAATGTAGGAGTTGTGATTGTTTACTGAGACCTGGGACTCAGTACAAACAATATCTCAGTCCCAACAACATACCTGAATGATGAAGGAGGATGAAAGTGGCTTGTTGGGGGATGGGCTTCTATCAAGGTTGGACACATAATGTTTAAAATGAGCACATTAAATTATGTCATCACTTGACATTCTGTTAGATGGCATGTCGTCATGATGACGTATTGCCATGGCAACCGAAGGTGCCATCTTTATCTAGGAGAAAACAATGCCTTAGTCTCATTCAGTTATACCTGGTTGGTTTGAATTTTCAAAATTTTGATTTACTTATTCCACATGAGTTTTTCATATCAATATCACCTACTAGCAAATGAATTTGCACAATATAAAAAGGAAGTTACAGAAGCATTTAGCCATCACAGACGTAAAAAAAAAAGTTTTCGTTTTACCAAAACACCTCTTTATAAGGAGAGTTTCGCGATATAATGAGATTAATATCTCATTTTAACTTAATATGTTTCTCGTTAAAGCAAGGTTAATGATATTTTTTCATCTAAGTGACAAAGATGTGTTTTTTCCTCAGTGTGGAAATGAGTTCCTCCAACAGATTTCTACTTCTTATCTATCTCCATCTTCTCGCTGTTCCTTCCACAGCAGAATCAAAAGTTCCCTGAGAAGGCGATGTTAAACCTACCAGGTAATAACGAGACAACTTTGTCACTTATATTAGAAAATATCACTATATTAACCTCATTTTAATTAGAACCCCCCTCATTCAAGTTTCTCAATATAAGACTGGAAAAATATCCTTATAGGCTTCCAGAGAGTATATGGTTGAATGATCCATTAGCAGTGCCGAAGTGGAATACTCCAATCAGAGTTAGCTAAGATACAGAGTCATATTTTAAAAAAACAAGAAGCAAAAAGGAAGCTAAGTTAAAAAACAATCCTGTCCATTGTTTATGGTGCTCCAAATGCAACCAAATGCAACAATTAGCCTAAATACACCCAGTCTGACTCGTTATAATTAAGAGGTCGTTATTGAAATGGGTTTTTTTGTTATTATTAAGTACATATATTATTATGTGTAGGATATCAGTGAATGTGTACTTACCAGTTGTAAAATTAAGGCCACAGACGCAGGTATAGTTTGACTTTGGTTGCCACAACTTTTCAACCATCACCATTCCGTCCGATCGTATTTGGCATCTGTTGATGGCCCTCAGTGTTAAGGTGAGGGTAGGTGGTGGACCCAAATGCAGGTGAGGAGCTGAAGCAGGAGGCAGCCAGGGTGGAATGTAGCAGGATCTATTATGGAAATCCAAAGAACTCGAAGAATTTACCAAACAAAGAACGATATACATAATGAACCAGCAAACAGAACAG
>JBAMHX010000011.1:5789003-5804249 GCA_037177515.1 Pseudomugil tenellus
AGGAAGACTACAAAATAAAACAGGAAACCAGGAAGTCTACAAAACAAAACTAACAAAACCCAGAAACCATAACACTCAGCCCCTTATCTCTCCTGACTCTACTTAAGGGTATACGATGGAACTTGGTCTTTAGCCCCTTGTTTTTTTTTTTTTGTTTGTTTGTTTTGTTTTTTGTTGTTTTTCTTGTTTAAATTGGCTGTGAAGCCGACCACACAACAGGATTTACCATGTCTCCTCTGTAGTGGACCGTTTCACCCACGCTAAAATGGCGGGCATCGTTGCTATGGAATGACGTCAAAATGTCCCGGATGTCCGTCTAACAGAATACAAGCAGCTCTTGAGGGGCGGGCCATGGTAAGCATGGTGGGTGAGGCCGCTTAGGTGGCCCTGCCCCCAGCATGGTGTCGTTTTTGCCCCTCAATTTTAAATACAGACAACACACATCTCATCAGTGGGTGGGAGGAGAGACTAGTGATGAGGTCATTTTTACACCCACATTTTCTGGACTATGCTCGGAGTGGAGCTTCAGTCCAGGGCAGAATATAATCCCATGTGTCTGGAGTTCGGGCTGGCTTTACTGGTGGGATTTGTTGTGGGCCCTGGGGGTGCCGGGCTTGCTGCGTGTGAGTGTGGTTGGGTATCATCTCCTGGCTTCCTGACTGGGAGTGTGTAAGTATGTCATTTGGATAGGAGGAGTTGTGGGTGGGGGAGTGGGGAAAGTGAAGGGACAGATGTATGTGGGTGTGTGTAGATGCTGAGTGGGGTGAAGAGGATGGGTTGGTATAGACACGTTGACGAGTGACGTCACAATTACGTGCTCATTGACAGCTAGCGGTAGAAAGACACATCCACCGCTGCACTATATATATTAACTAGAGCGTAGTGTCATCTATTTTTACAGTGTTTTACAATTTGTAAACAAAGATTATGCCGAGTTTGTGTAATGCAGTAGGTTGCACAAATAGTGGACACAAAACTTTTTCCATATTAAATACTGCAGGGAAACGAGTTAATCTGCTGCGTACCCAATGTGCGTGCCTCTCCATATGTGCTTTCAGGATGCAGGGTTTAAGGATTTTACAATGGTATTTTTTACTGCTCTCTGTCAGTTAATTAAAAACTGACAGCGTTTTACCGCAGCGCTGTTGTACCAGCCATCCTGTATAACAGTCAAGTGGCGAGATGGATGATAGACTGATGTATATATTATTTTATGTCATGCGATCGACTGGTATCACCTTCGCGATAGATGAGCACCCCTGTGCCAATCTTTAATTCTTCCATCATCAATTACAGCCTTAAAAATTTAATAACTTCTGCGTGTGTGTTGTGGGCACGCAGTAAACCGACCGACACACCCGATGGCAGTCAGCTCCTTTTAGCTTCATAAATGTCCATACAGGCTTCAGATCAGCTCTCCAAATAAGAACAAATACATAATTTCTGGTATATACACACACCTTCTTCAAACTCACCCAAAGAGTCAAGTCCTTATTTCGATTGTGGTCTTAAGAAGTGCGGACGGAAGAATGGAACTCTGTTGGAAGCATAGCATAGTCACTTACACTGTAGTATAAAACTTCTTGAACATGCAAACAAACGAAAAAAAACAAAAAAAAAAAAACAAATCCATCCAGCGATTTATAAGCTTTCAAGGCTTTGGCTGTGTACAACCAATGAGTGTTTATTAAATAGTGGCCATACTGCACAGCTACTTCGACAGGTTTTTGTCCCACTAGTCAACTTCAATGGATCAGGCAACACCACACACTTCTGTTCATATCTTTCACGATCTCTGTCTCGTAAATTTTTTCAAGATGGTTCTCTTTCGCTTTTAAGGGACTTGATTTTTGCTTTTTTGCAAGTTCCATCATGTATACACCGTATCTTTTGCCAACAGCTAGTGCCCATGACTGGGATTAATCAAATGTAAACAATAAGAATCAATGTGTCTATATAGATGGGTCACTGGCTGTGTATGGGTGTATCTGTATGTATAGGGATGTGTGTACCTATGGGTAGGGGGACTGAGAATAACTTAACTTTTGTAGTTTTTTGTGACATAGGCATCTTATTTTAAGACATAGTCTGTCAATTTGAGTTGTTCAAAGAGAGTTTTTCATGGTGGTAAGAACCTGTGCTGCACAGGATATTTTCTGGATTTTTTTTCTGCTCTTTAAGACTAGCTATGGTGAGTCTCCATGCCAAGGAGACTTATTTACCACTGAGATCAACTGATAATGCTCTCCAAAGATTTTTAGTGAAATAACACCTCAAATCCCAATGGAGTTGAAAAGAAAGAGAAGAGGATGCAGGGCAGGAGTGAGGTAGAGAGATAAACAGTGAAGATTTAAACTGTTACTTCCAAATGTTATGATGGGTAAAGTTAGGAACATATCCTAGACTGTACTGAGTCTGTACACGGCTTCAAGATGGTCCGTGCAGACCGCAATAAATAACTTGGTGGAAAACTAAAGGGAGTTGGAGTTACAGCACTGGTTAACCAGCGTTGTGTCATCCTGGTTATGTTACTGTTAAAGAGAAGATCTACACAAGAGACATCAAACTGCTAGCTGAAATTAGCCTATATGCTAGCCCCATGAGCTCACAGCTTTTTCTGTGACACCTCCACTCTGTCACCCTGCAGCTCAGTCAAGGACCTGAACACAACCTCCTCTCCCTCCACATCAGGACTTCCTGAAACCCCCTCTACCTCTACCTCTACTCTGTCTCCTGTAACCAATTCATTAAACAACTGGTGAAAATGAAACAGAACAAGGCTGCAGGTCCAGATGGTGTCAGGTCCAGAGTTCCCAAGACCTGCTCAAGACAACTATGTCCGATTGTCCGGCACCTGTTAAACAACAGTCTGAGTCAGAAAAGAATTCCATTGATGTGGAAAACATCCTGCCTTGTTCCAGTGCCTTAAAAACCACAACCAGCTAAAGCATATGACTGTTGAATTTAAATACCCCTCTGTGATTTTTTTGGTATTTTTCATTCATTCGTTCAATTTCATTTTATTTCATATAGATATAGTTCCTCTTGACAAAGAAAATTTGCTCAGCATTTGGTCAGATAGACCATCATTCTGTCTGCATTAACGCTGGACAAGAAAAGTTTTTATTTTTAAAAAAAATGTAATTTCTGGAATTAAATCGTTAATAAAGAAATTATCATGAACACTTTGATGCTCATGTGTCAGAGAACAGTGGAGTTAAAAGCAGAGAGAAGATGTTCGGTTTTGTATAAAATGACACTCCTCAAGTCTACATGTCTCATTTTATTAAAAACCTGCCATCTCAACTCTAGAGCATAGTTCTTTTTCATCCTCTCACATCTCACATCTCACTGAACAAGGCTGGAATCACTCTAATCTGCATTTATTTCTATGTAAATTACTCACTGGTTTGTTCAGAGTTGCACAAGCACAGAAATCTGGTCGACAGTTCAGGTTTGGAGATGACAACTCCCCTTTTGAATCAGTGATTTTTGAGGCCTCTCAAACCAGTGTGAGGCCCTGTGGCATCTCAGTTGGTCTTCCCAGGGATTAATTCCCGCATGTTTTAAATCTAGCTGCGGTAAAAAAAAAAAAAAAAGTAATACAAGTCCAAATAGATGCTGTTAAACATAACTTCTCGCTCCTCCAGTCGCTCCTTTTTTTTGTGTCTCATTCACTGTGGCTCGTACACTCTCATCTGGAGCAACACTGCTACAGAGCTAGCTGGGTACTGGGATGGAGGCACTGGGTACAGTTACATTGTTTTTTAATTTGAAATTAATAATTTACAATTAAATAATACTGAATTAAAGAATTCTTCTTTGAATTTACATGAAAATATTAATTACAAATTAAGAGTTACATGGTAACATGATTATTCACCTTCTCTACCAGAAATAATCAACCACTTCCCGTTTCTAGTCTTTTTGACCATAACAAGATAAACAACATAAGTACAGTTTTCACTTCAATTTTGATCCCATTTTTCAAGTACTAGCAAGACATAAGTATACTACTTAACTTTTTTCAGCAGCTGAGGGGGAGAAAGAAAATAGAGTTCCTAAGACGGAAGCCAGAAGACTAAACGTGTGTCATGGAAACGGGACAAGGTAACAGGCATGCACCGAATATCTTAACGTGAAGTGAAGGCTTTCATTATAGAGGATTTAATTAGATAGACTTTAAAATAAACCAGCCACTTAATTCAAAATTAAGCTTAATTCCGATTAGTTGTTTACATGGTAATTTTTCACGTTTTTAAAGCAGATTTAACTTTTAATCGGAATTTAAAAGGAATTAAAACTCACATGTAAACGTGACCAATAAGTTGTGAATCAAAACATTCGAAAGGATTCCTGCAGGGCTGTATACCTCTTGGGTAAAAAAAAAAAAATACGTAAGAACTGGGTAATGCTTTTATCCAAGTAGTTATCTGAGAAGACTAATTTAATATGATGTGTGGATCAGGACAATATTTATTCCTTCTATACCAACTTTTATACAATGTATAGTTGAACTTTCAGGATCGGTAGGAGATACATCTTCCACCGGAGCGGTCCAGTTCATTCACTGATCTGTGTCCAGTCCGACACATAGTGATGGAGACATTTCAGCTCCATAAACAACAAAGATATGCAGTTTGATGTGTATGTGTGAAAACCACAGAGCTATTCAAACATCTAAAAATTAATCATAACACAGAAGCTCAGGTGATGAGGCAACGTAAAGAGGAGGAGCTGGTGGAGATGTGTAACAATCTTACTGGATTGGGGAAGTGATTTATAATTGTCTGCTGGTTTAAGCCAACCTACATTTCAAATTAACAGGATCAACACTTAACACAACCTTTATCTCCATGGAAACAAGCAGGGCCTTCATGATTTTTTTCAAACAAAGGCTTAATCATAGGAGTTTTTTCAGCTTGAATAAAACTATCATTCATTCAGTCTCTTAACTGCTTGTGAGCAATAAAGGTTTGCAGGGAAGCCGGAGTCCATCCCAGAAATCAACAGGTGGAAATAAAACTTTTCACCACAGCACAGCAAAAGTAAGACATGCATTGTGATTCTGGCTGCAGCTCCAAGTTTTTGTCCCACAGTCATGAGACAGATGTCTTTGTTATCAGCTTTCATATGACACCATGTTTGTGTGGAGAAATTATCACAAACTCTGCAGTGAACAGTGATGTTCTTATGTAAATGAAGTAAATGACCACTGATAATTGTCATTCATTTCCAAAGTCATTTTAATCCACTTTTAATGGTTTAAGAATTAAGAATAGGAATGGAACACATTAATACATTCAATACTAACCACAGTATTTACTACACTGTTGTTTAAGAACCACCAGGATCTGAAATCTGCAGTGGGATTCCTGGAAGCACACAATAAAATACACCAGTAATAATTATGTCAAACTAAACCTATATGTGGGAAATTCCCACAGACAGTTGCAGCAGTGTGATAATATGCAGTGAAGGTTTGCATAAAGGTTATAAAAGACTTCTACAGATGTAGCACACTCTGTTCTCTCTGCTCCAACAGTTTTGAGCTCCAGCTGCTGTTGCAACGTCACTCCCATTCCGCCCACTGGCAAACCCAACATTGCTGCAAGTTTCCCTCTAGTAGAGATGGTAGTATTATTGATGCCAGTAATGGCCCAGATCCTACGGGTCCTCAAGTAGAGCCGGTGCGGTTAACATTAACGTGCAGCCCAGAGAAAGTTTTTAGAGAACAGGCTCAGAATTAATCAATAGCTTCAAAATAACAGTGGTGACATAAACCACATAGTGTAAAGAGAGTGAACAGGCTTTTACCTCAGTTAAATCCAGATGGTGACTTATATATATATATATATATATTTTTTTTTGGATAGGGAGTGTATTTACCATGTGTGTTTGTTTTTATATCCAATGATTTTAATTTATTTCCACCCTGACTTTTCTCTTCCTTTGTCTTTGTGTTTGGATACTGTTTGAGTGACAGCGAGTCAGACAGAGGCGACAGCCTTCTGGAGCAGATGTCAGATGATCTGAAAATGGTGGACACTGAGCTGCTTGGTCTGTATGTGACCTTAGGAATGGATGAGTTTGGGTCCAAGTCAAAGGTTATCAAGCCTGGGACCTAAATAAAATACAAAAAACAGTAAAAGAATGAAGTTAAAATGCTGATGTTTTCTGTTCACTTGTCAGTCTGGCTTGGCTTGTCTTTGTTTTCCAGTATGGAGCCTGAATGCCCATCTGGCTACAGCGAGAGGGCATGAGGGCAGAAATGTGAGTGGCAGCAGGATGTGTGAGTGTGTGTGCTCATAGAAACTGCAAATAAGAGTGTGCACATTTCCATAGAGCTGAAAATATAATGCTGCATCAGGTCCAACTGTCAGCTTTTTTCCTGACATTGAGCGGAGAGGAAAACGACACAACACACACACTGTAAGACACACTTTGTTTGGCTTGCAATGACCTGCTGCAGACAATTATGTGTCCCTCACTCAGTTACAATGAAATTACTGCTGGAGGACAAAGCCTCTGGACAGAGCTACTGCTGGGAGGTAAATGAAAACACACGCAAACACTGTCGCTGTGTGTAAAACACAGACACACATTCTGTCATTCACGCCAACACTCACGGCAATGTGCAGAGTGTTAATGCACCGTCTTCATTTCTTTAGCGTGACTTATACAGCCCAACTTTGGTCTATTCTTTGGAAGCCGTCTTCACCACTTGTTCTCCACTTTTTGAAGGTCTTTCTTTTTATATAACTGTGTTTGTTTCGCCACTTAAGACTGACATAACCCAAAACAGAAGTACTATAACTCCTCCTGATGATGGCATCCATCTTTGTTATGTTTCTTCTCTGAGACCGCTCAAGCTAGTAAAAGTCAGTCCAATAGTCACACTTTGAGGAGGATATGAACATAAATCCAAACTTGAGAGACATGAGGCAAACAGGTGCAATAATTAGATGTTTAATACAAAAAACCTGGAGCAAACAAAGCTGGAAATGTAAAACCGAAACACACACACACATATATCACTGGTGAAACAACGATGCGGCCGTTAATAAATTAAACCACCTATATATTTACACAGAGGTGAACTAACATGAAGCAGTTGAAGTAAAAAAGCAAAATAAACCAGGTGAACTGATGGAAGTAAAACAGAATACACAAAGAGAAACTACAAAAGTCTACTAAAGTCAAACAAGACAAGTGAAAATGCAAAGACACCATAATATCCATTAAAACCCGATACCGCGGCACCAATGTTTACACTTGTTTAATGTCTTGTTCTGTCTCTTTTCCTTTTTTTCTCTGATGACGTCCTTTTGTTTTTCTTTGCACGGTGAATGTTTAAAACAGCCAGCGAGTTGACATCTAGTTTGGGGGCAAAACCGTCATCTCAGAAATGAGTGCAACCATTTTTTCAGAGGTCTATTGAGTGATTTATCATCTTCTCGTATTCAGTCAGAACATCTCATTAGAAACCACAATCACTAACAGCCACAGTACAGCATCAAGGGACTGACTTTAAACTATATCCAGACAAAATGTTAAGTTTTAGCTACCAAACTCTGTTTGAATTACCACAATGACCCTCCAACATCTGCAGGCTAAGTAGCTAGATTGCTACATACCAAATTAAAACACTGAGCGTGAAGTTTTCAGTGAAACAGCATTCCTGTCAGCAAATCATTGCCTAGCACATAAAATAGTGGCAGTGACATGATAACAAGGTAATAAGCCACATAATGTAATTTAAAAGGAATGAACACAGAAAGGCAGTTACTAAACACATCAAAGTTTTAGTTAAATGTGATGCACAGATGGGCTAAATGAATCAAGATGAAGAAAAATGGCTTGTAACTGTCACCTTTAAGAACCGTGGAATTGAACCACAAACACTTTGATGCCAGATATGTTTTCTCAGCCACTTATATTCTCTTTTTACCTGTTCAGACCTTGCATGGCGGCTTTTACTGCTGGTCTCTTGTCTGTCTCCTCTCTTTACTTGGTCTCTCTGTTGTGGCAAACAATTTTTGGAAAGCAGTACTGACCACAAGTTTATCACACAAATGAACAAGGATTGGGTTTATTCCTAGTATGAACTAACAAAGGATATATTGTAGGTGTTCAAAACAATATGTATTAACTAATCATCATATTACCGGCATGTAACAGCATATTACTTAACATGTGGTGAGGTGCAAAAAAGGCCAAACTGGAACGAGAGCTGATTAACAGAAGTAAAAGTTGTGAAATAGTGTTTCTCAGCCTTAAAATGCTTTTGGAAAGTTAAGAATTCCGGAAATGTGCGAAATAAAAGTCACCGCGCCATTAAATGAGTCAGAAATACAGGATTTGGGATCAACCAATTTCCTCCCACTTCTTTAGTTGTATCTTTGAAAAACATCAAATATAGGACAAATTGAAAGACAGAAGATGGGATTTTAGTAAAAAGCCACTCATTCAAGAAAATTAAAATTACAGAGATTAAGCCAATTAGATTAATAATGTACAAAAAAATCATCCTGCATATGAGGAGACTTTTGAGTATGTGGACCTGTGAAGAGCACATCTGGATTGTCACAGGTTCAGAGACTAACAGAACTGGTAAAGTTTGGCATCTTTCAATAATAAATCTCAGAAAATAAAGGAATGCAAAATTTGAAGCATCTCAGTTCACGTTTAGAAAATAATACTGAACGTTTAATGTTATAAAAACATCTGAATCTGAACTAAAGGCTAATTTCCACCGGGTGCATGTACACCATCTTCCAGGTTGTGCAGACGCCTATAGAATTAAGCATGTTTGATGCGTCCCAGCAGCACCTCATCATGGTTCTCCCCTAAACCAGAGCTGAGTGCAGTGCAAAGTATCACAACACAAGGTTAGAAGTCAGTCGGTCAGATCACAGTGTTTTTTAGAAGGTATGGTCCCAGGTATAGTCATTTTTGGAATAGGTGATGAGTTTCAAATGACTTGTTAATAAAAAAATGTGTTATTTTTAATGCTACTTCCTCAAAATGTTCGATATTGGCTATTTTACCTACTTTTTTTGGCCAGACAAGAAATCACAGAGAATAAACCAAAGGCAAACCCAGAACCAGTCGTGAAATTTTAATATTATCCATGCAAATCCCCATTTTTGCTTTTTGCCAAACAGTGAAAGACACAAATTTTTAAAGGAGAATTTTAAAAGCTTCTCCTGGAACAACAGAAATCCACTTTTACAAAATAGTTAAAAGTGGAAAAGTTAACCAAAACTAATTTGGTGGTTAAAGTGATCCTTAAGTTTTAGAGAGAAAAACGTTCAAAGGGGGGCGTCGAAGCCAGATGGGCTGCAAAAAAAGTACAAGGCAGCAAGTTGTAGACCTGCAAACAAAGCATGGTTAGAAAAAAGACAAATGCAGGAAAGCAGCAATGTGGAATCAGACAAAAAGGCAAAAGAAGGGGAGTAAAAGTATGAAAAGCTGGCGGAAGAAGGGGAGATAATGTTTGTGTTTGCTTGTTATTTCAGTACTAATTTTCCCCCCGGAGCTCATTAAAGTCTGGAGAGAAACGATCCACAAAACCTTAAAAACCAACAGAGTGGAGACGCAAAGACAGAGAGGAAGAGGGAGCGAGGGGGTGTGTGAGCATCTGAATAAAACAAAGAGTAAATAAATGGAAAAGAAAGAGAGAAACAGAGAGTTAAGAGGGGCCAGGGGAAAGAGAAAAGAGGACAGAAGAACTGCACAAGAAAGGAACTAAATTGACTTGATTTATGGATACACACCGCCCACCCATTCACACCAAAACACACCTGAGGCTGTGTGTGTTTCTGGGTGTTTTCAGAAGTTATGCCAGCTTTAAAAACAAGAAAAAGAAACTACCAGGACAGACATTATAAGTTTAAGAAAAATAAAAGTACCATTTAATTTTATTGAATTCTTCAGAGCAAATAAATAAATAAAAACAGTAGATAAATTGATTTGTTTGATTAATCAAATAATACGGTCATAGTCTAAATATCCTCATGTTTTTACAGTCATAATAATAATAATATTAAAAGTCCTTTTAAGCTATTATTTATACACAAGTAGTAGTCTCTGCTGTATAGCCACAACTTGGTTTGACTCAAAACAAAAACTAGAAGCATGTTTTTAATCAGAGAAACAGAATGGCAGCCTCAGATTTCCACACAATCACTAGCAGGTTTCTTTTAAAATATTTTTCCTTTTATATAGCACTAAAGTACGGAAATACAGATATTATAGTCATCAATCAGATTCAGTTTTCAGTACTAGTATGACCATTATCATCATTATAATACCAGAATAAAAACATTGGCTTAGGTTTTGATATATTTATATATCCAGGTTGTAGGGTCCAGTGTCCACAGTCCAACATTAAGAAATGCAGGGAAGGATCCGTGCTGGGAGGCAAAGAAGTACAGCAGCAGATAAAATACAGACATGACCATGAGTGGGACAGAAAGGGAGATTCTAGCGGACTGTTGGGAACGGAGGATGAAAATGTCAGAGGTAAGAGGATCCTGGAGAAGGATGGATAGCTGAAAAATATGAGCAGAAATGGGATGATATGAATTGTTGGTCAAAATAAATGTTGATTTGAATGACTGGATGTCTGCAAGAAGGATGGAAAAAAATTACAGAACTAATTATGTCTGTGTGATGAGCGTCTATATAGATCAGATACATCAAGCCCTTGCTCGTCCAAAAAAGTGGTGGGTATATCATTCAAACCATTTATTATGATATTGTTTTATAATTAGCAGTTATAGTTTATCTAAAATTCCTGCTAAATTATATGCTGTTAATGTTTTTAATGTCACCATGAGATCAAATGTAATCAAAGTTCAACAAAAACTTTATTAAAACATGTCACATGACTATTGCTGCTTGAGAAAGTCAGAATGATATTTTACTTAAGTTTTTTGTTAATTTCCTCTTCAGGATATTTGTGGCAGGTCTAAAAATTAAGTTTCTGCAATGCAGACGGGAAGGTATTTACAGTGAGCAAAAGTAAACAGTGCACTGTATGGCTATAAATCTGCACTATCACACACTGCTGTTGGATAAGCTACCAGATATTGGAATGACAAGAAGAAAAGGTGATGCTGCAACACGCAAGATGTTGGAGGTGCTACATACCAGTTTAGAGAATGTTTTGTGGATTGAAGAATCAACTTAAAACCTGGTTACTGGACTATATGTGCACATATTTTCTTCTCTGTGTTCATGGGTTCATGTTTTAGATATTTGGCTTGGTTTCAAAAAGCAGTTTACCTGGCTGGTCTGTTTTTAAATTCTTGTTTTTCATGTTTTAAATCATTAAATATTTGAGAAACGATTGAAATCTATAAACATGTAATTTAACATCATGTGACAAACTTACTTGGGTCTTACTATTTTGCGTGTTGACTTGTTTTGACTTCAGGACAGCATTTCTCCTCTCAAACCATTCAATCTGTCTCTAAAACCCTCTTTATGCAACTCCTTTCCAGATAACCTAGAACAATACATTTTTCATGTTTTAAATATCTTTATTATCCTAAATCCACTGCATATGACTCCATAAAAACAAGAATACTATTCTTCACTTTGAAGACGAGAACCACCGTTTCAAGATTAAGGTCGTACCCCAGCAGGCAACACTGCATGGCATTCCTTCTGATTCTATATTCACCTATATGTGGTGGCATAGTATCAAAAATCTAATTTTTGAAGGTGTTTGCACAGCCACATTTTGCCCAATCATTTAATAATTCCAATTGTAGTTTCCTGAATCGAAATCAAATTGAATCCGAACTAATCTGTCTTTTTGTTTTTTTTTTTTGTTTTTAACTGAAGTGTATATTCTAATATTTAGTAGAAAATACAGAAACTTTTATTTTAAAGATTCAGATTCTGAAATACTTCATTAGAAAAGGTTGTGCATTTCCTTAAGTAAGCATCACATCTTGTCCTTCAAGTGCTGCATCTTTCTTTTCTACGATTTAGGCAGAATAATTTTCTTTTACAAGCTTGCAATTTGCAGGGCTAGATGCATGTATTGATAGATAACAGCAGGAGAAATATACAGAAAGCAGCTGTGCATTTCTGAAACACAACATAATATAAAAAGCCAATAACTATAATGATAAACTTATAAAATGATAAAATGCAGCTTTACAGGGAAAAGAATCGTCAGCATCTGATTTTGGGATCAGAGTTTACTATTTCCCCTATAAAAAAAAGTTTGGCTGAAGGGTCAAAGCTGATCCAAAATCAGTGCAATCTACATCAAGTGGAAGAAATAAAGACAACAAAAATGGCCACGGGAAATGGGAGAAGTGGGCAGCATTTCCTTTAGAAACATTCTTCAAAGCTGATGATGATGATAATGATTGATGTGAATGAATGAAGGAGGTGAAGGGGGAAAGAGGGATGCTTACACTTGGGCTTTAAAACACTCTGGAACATATAAATGATCAGTTGCATCTTTCAGCAAAGAATAAAAAAGTTTTGGCTGGCCAAAGCTGCAGTCAAGCCACAGAGAAAAACAGAGGGAGGAAAAGGATGGATGAAAGGGGGGAGGGAAGTGAACAAGCTGGCCGTACTCTCTAATGTACCGGCTCCCTTATTTTACCCTCCAATCTCATAATTCTCCCTCATCGCCCATCCTTCCCTATCCCTCCTCCCTCTGCAGAAGTCTAATGACACATCCCAGTCGTCTTTCTTCTCTATTGTTTCTTTTTCCACCATCTCATTTGTGTCCCTGTCCTCTTCACCTCCCCGTTTCTGTCTCTTTCTTATCTTCATCATACTTTACGTCTTCCACCAGCTGCCCCCTGCTCCTCCCCCTCCTCCGCTTTACATTGGGAACACCAGGAAGCCAGAGAAGGTGGAGTACTTCCATCCTCCCATTAGGTTTCCTCTCTCCAGTTTGAGGTAGGCCCGGTCCCCCTTCTCCATCTGGATCAGAACTCCGTTGCTGGCAGCTTCACGCGTCACATCCTGGTCGCCAGCGAATGCCGAAATAACCGGCCAGCCGTTGTGCATCAAGCTCACCTGGAACAGGAAAAGCACAGACAGTGTTTTTATGATCATTATAATAGAATTACTGGTACAAATGGATGAATAATAAGCACGGCTGTAAAAGTCTGATCCAGTCCTCATCTTTTACAAAGGATTTTAAATTTCTCTGTGGATAATTTTCTATTTTTTCACAAATTTTTAGTCCAGTCTTGTTTTTATTTTGTTTTTTATGTTTTTTTAACCAACTATAAAGCTATAAAGCATTCAGACAATCAAAAGGCTTCTATCACGAAGGATGGAGAAGTGTTTGACACATGAAAGGAAAAATTTGTCACAAAAAAAGAACAATTTTACATCATATCTTACATATAATACAAAATAATTCAAACATGAAACATGGAGAAAATAAGATTTTAACAGCAACGAGGTGATTCCCAAACCACTGAAAAATTGGTACATCTCAACATGATGAACAGAAATAGGACAAGTGGTGGACAAAAGGAGAGAAAGGACAAAAAGAACATTTCTAGCAGGTGATCAGAATATGCAAGTAATGTCCTTAAAGCAAAACTGAACATTTGCCTATGTTTTCTCTTTTTTGCATCCTGTCTCTTCTATGAGACTTATCCAGCCAGTGAAAGTCAAATGTTGACTCGTATCTTCTGATGCTCACTTTCTATTTCTTTGCTTAATCAGCCACAGTGCACAGTCAAAATTCCTGGGATTAGATCAAATAAAATAAAAAGGTGCCAAGTAGTATTTCTTTGCCTCTGATGCTGTAGATAACAAATATCCCTTTCATTGATTCAGAAAGATGGAGTTTTAAGGTCATAAAATTACTTAAACTAGAATAAATGAGGACAGAATACCACAAATATCTTTCGCAGAACTCGATTTGGTATGATCAAACATAAAATTTTGAGATCATTAATCCATATATTGGTACATGAATGATCTTTAAACTAAAACCTGTTAAAAACTTTTAGGCCACAAGAACAAAAAGATGTTAATTTATTGTATTGGAGGCGGTTGGGGACATTAGCTTCCTGTTCTCGATTCATCAACTGAGCAGAACTTTTTCTCCAGTTTGCCTTCATAAAGTATCATGTGATTGGTCAGAAATTTAGGTGGATGTGGTTACCACAATAAAGTGGAAACAAACGTTTTTAAGGAAAAACTGACCGAGGAGATAATAAAGTTGCAAAATGTACACAAATCATGTGATATTTAAAGACACATCTCATTCACAACC
Organism: Pseudomugil tenellus; assembly: GCA_037177515.1. NCBI lineage: Eukaryota > Metazoa > Chordata > Actinopteri > Atheriniformes > Pseudomugilidae > Pseudomugil > Pseudomugil tenellus. The sequence goes on from JBAMHX010000011.1 coordinate 5,803,279, forward strand.
CGCCCTTCCACGGACAAGTTTCATGTTAAATATAAAATAACTGGGTCATTTGTTGATGGCACATAGAAACTAAGAGACCACACACACAGTTTGGGGAGTATGACTTGACCTTTTGTTCTTTTTTTGTGTGTTTTTTTTAAAAAAAGAAAAGGTTCTTCCTTCTTGTGGAGTATGTAATAAGCTTTGCTAAAGTACCCTGTAGATAAAACCAGGCTAAGAAATAATTAAATAATGTCACTGGCTTCCAAAAAAGTCTGAATTTGAATAGTACATAAAGGTAGTAATATCTTGACAAGATAACCTCAAAGTATGATACAGCAACAACTGACTAGAGTATCACAACAAGTAAGTCCAGCTTGTCAGACATTGAGTGGATGGTAGCGTGAAATTGTTGCGTGCATGTGCAGAAGGCATGAGTAGAATGTCACAATGGCTAAGATTAAATATTAGAACACTAGACATCAACATGAGTGAAAGTCTGGGAATATCTGGACACTGAATGGAAGAAAAGGACCACTGTTCCTAAAGAATGGACAACAGACAGCTTCACTATGAGGCTTCAGACTGGGATGAAGAATAAAGCTGCTCATAACAAATATCTATTGGATTTATGTTGAGCTTTGTACATGTTTGACTAAATCCCTACCCCACTTCCTGTTTTAGCAGGAATGTAAAGAAATGCAATGTGGCTCAAGACTTTTACACAGTGATTCATTTAAAATAACAGCAGCGGATTAAGTCTGCAGCTTTGTGTCGTCAGCAATAAATTTGTCAGGACTGAACTTCCAATCTTTTCGTCTCCATTCACAGAGAATTTAACAGACTTATAAACACAATGACAAGAGACTCGCAGTGTGTCTGACACAACAAATACTCCAGTAGGGAATAACATCTTAAAGAGCGAGTAGTCTGTCAGTGGTGTGGGGGGGGGGGGGGGGGGGGGGGGGGGGGGGGGGGGGGGGGGGGGGGGG
>JBAMHX010000011.1:5837956-5857969 GCA_037177515.1 Pseudomugil tenellus
CATGCTGCAGGAAGTGAAATGCTGATGTTTCTCTTCTGATCAGTCTGTCTGTTCTGCACACAAACTTCTTTCTACACAAGTGGAAATTCTGCAGAGTCAAAGCGTCCAGCTGAGAGACCAAGCTGTGCTTTGTCCTCTGAGAGAGCAGACAGCTGAGACAGAATGGACGTCCAATAAGTCCACACCTGAATGGGAGCCGTCCATTTCCAGCTCAGGATCAGAATCCATGGAAGCAGAAATGTGCAGCCATGTGCAGTAGGTGTGTTTGTAAGAAGCAGCAGAGGAGAGCAGTGTGTTTACCAAGATCAGTGTGTGGTGGACAGAGGAGATGAATAGATGTGAGTGGGTGAAGCAGGTAGAAGAGGCTCAGCAGGTGATCAGAGGTGTGCTGGAGGCGTGGCCTTGATCCTGAACCTAAGTTAACAGCTTCACTTAATTTCTGTTCAATGACAAACAGCAGCTAAATGCTGCACTCATTCAATCACATTTACTCTCAAACACCACACATTTCACTTTCACCTTCTAATCAGCCTCTGATCTGTATTGATCACAACTGATCAGCTGATTGGAAAAATACACAAACATTACATTTAAACCACTGACCTCTGACTGTGAGTCGAACTTGTTTCTTCATCAGGATGTTTCCATCCCTGCTGTAGACGCTGCAGGTGAAGATCTTACTGTCTCTATCTGTGGGGTGTTTCAGAGTCAGACTGAGGTCTCCAGATTGTAGAGGGTTTCTCTGGATCTCTGTTCTGGTTCTGTAGCGCTGGTTCTGTTCTTCAGGCTGGTCAGAACCGTTCTGATACACATGGACTGTCCGTTTAAACAGAGAGTTGTCCTTCCACTCCACTTTAGCATCTCCAGGCAGGCGACGTCTGGTTTTGCAGGGAAGAAGAACAGAATCCAGCCCTGACTCCGTCTCCACCTGGTAGACTGAGAGAAACAAAAATCATCAGCTGTACAGACAGGAAGTTTCCATGTGGGGGGGGGGGGAATCTAACATATTCAGAAATAAATGCAATAAACTGCTGGATTAGTGTCAAAAAGTCTCTGTAGGTCCAGATGGATTATTTTACACAGTAAAAACTACTGGATAAGTTATGTTACCCAAGGGCGCAGATGGCACTGGGGACGGGTGGGACATGTCCCCCCCCAGTTTCAAAATCCTATCTGCGCATCTGATGTTAACATTTCCATGTTCATGTCCAGGTTTTGTGAAAGTAAAGAAATGATCCAGAGGAGAATCTGTCTGTTTAATCTGTAGATGAGATGTTACAAAATGCTGCTGCATTTAGGTCCACTATGGATTTTATATTACTGAGATATTATAATGCAGTCTAGACCAGACAGCAGGAGTCGCTCTGCAGATTATTCATTAGACAAGGCAAGTTTATTTGTATAGAACCTTTCATGTACACAATCTGGTAAATATTCTCACGTACTGCCCCTCTGGAATTCCCTCCCACCAGACATCAGTAATATTGACCGTTTAGATCTTTTCAAATCACACCTCAAAACTTGTCTGTTTAAAAAACATACTCTCTCTGATCACTCTTTCCCACAGTTTTATGTTGTATTTTTACTATTTTTATTATTGTTTTTATTGTTGTTTTATTGCTTGTTTGTAAAGTGACCTTGAGTGACCTGGAAGGCGCTTTTATTATGTGCTTTACTGACACCAAGCCTTCGATGTCCAACTCTTTAAAAATGTCTCTGGAGTGACAGAGTAGACTATTACTATTTTACATTAATACAGACAGAATACCTTGTTTTCAATAATGTAGGGCAGTAGTATATTAAAGTAGGTGAGACTTAGGTGAGATACTGTGGTCCATGCACTATGAATTTACTCCCAGCCTTCTTTGTAAAAAATATTTTTCTGTTAAATACAGCGTTCTTTTCAGCGTGCAGCGTGATTGGCAGCTTCACTTTTCTAGCTTTTCAATGCAAATTCAAATATTTATATATTAATCAAATAATTAATTATTTGAAGTAGTTGATGATTGCAACATTAATGTAAGCTATGTGGTTTCTCAATGTATATCAGGGCTATGTTTTGTAGACATAGTGTTTTTTATTTATTTAATGATACAAATAAATAAATAGTGGCGTTCGAACAGTGCGATGTGCAGAACTTATACGACACTTTGTCCTTGGCGATGTCGGAGTGCTGTTTGCGTTGCTCCATAGGTTTAAGTCAGCATGGTATGCACTCTCGCTTTTAAATGCTTAATGGTCCACTTTCACTCACCAGGAATTGGTTTCAGATAGCACTTAATATGGCGACCACTCCGTGTGAACGCGCAAACCGAGTGGAAGTGCATAGGTGAAGGGAGTAGGAACTCATTTCAGAAAAGGCTGTGGAAAAGTTTTCTTTGTTCTGGAACTTTCCTCACTGAGAGAAATTATCCAGAAGTATCTGAGCAGCAGTCATGATAAGATTTGTTAGAATGATCCGAGAAGCACAAGAGGACTCATGTTGCCCATCAAAATTATTGGTAATGTAGTTTTAGAGACTCACCTGACATGAAATAGTCCCTGAAATAATATAAAACACCAGCAGAGACAAGAAGACCCAGAATCAGTAGAACCAGTACAGCTGTGGCCCAGGATGGAAATGGGTCTGTGGAGGAGGAAAAAGTTATGAGCTTTCACCATTATTTACATCACTGACCTTTGGCCTGTATGGACATCTCTTTTTTAGCTGAGACCTGATAAGGTTATTGCCTCCTCCACCACCCTGACATTGCAGGAGAACCGATCCAGTTGGGAGATATACGAAAGATAAGCCAGAAATGTGTTTCTAAGGTCCAACCACACCTCTCACTGTTTTCTAAGTAGGGGGACCCCATGTACGGATGTGGACTGAGTTTTTCTGGACAGAGCTCTAGGAAGACTGATTTTCAAGGTCACAGACCCAAGCTGAGGGAGCGGACAATCTGGTATGTTTGACAACACACCACACCACACAGGTCCACAGGTATGCCAGACTCACGAATTGGTCAATGACACCGTCTAAATGGAAGTTTGGACTGTGGGACTGTGGGCAACCACATGCTGGAAGACCATTCGCCAGGCTGAAGCTTCGGGCAGGTATGTGTAAAGTGGCGTGGTCATCCAAAGATGAAGATAAAGCGCTGCGTGAGTTCACACCTAACACCAACATCATCAGCATGTTTCATCCAGAAATGCAATGCATGTGTTGTGGATATGCTCTGGCAAAGCAAGCATATTCTGTCAGACCCATATGAGGAAGAAGGGGTCATCACAGGTTGAACTTTGACTGTTTTAGGGATCCTTTTTTTTTTAAAGCCACCCTGCCCGATTGGAGTTAAACGTGTCTGAAAATACATTCCTTCAGGCTTTTCTCTTTCTGTTGGGACAGTATTTGTCATGTTGCAAACCCTCTCTGCTCTGCTTTCTGCCTTCATTCAGGTTTTGTTTAGCTGTTGTAGTCACCCCATCAGATTGGGTGACTAAGGAAATGGATAAAACCATACTAGGAGACCTGGAGGTCTCAAAATGTGGGAATGCAGCTGCCTAGGTCTGAGGGGACCTGGGCTCTCAATTGCTGCTGAAGGGGTTCAGAAACCTCTCCGAGCTTTCATCAGGGGCTAAAACAAAGTGTGTCCAGCTGACAGATATGGATTTACTGGCCTCTACCCGAGAGAGAGCCCAAACACCTCAGCCCACTGAACGAAGTGGGCCACCGGTCTGACCTTCAGTGGGGTTTATCCCCTAACCCCAACCCCCCACCCCCCTCCCCCCCTCAGCTGCTTCTCCTGCATAACCTGTGCAATTACAAGTGTTGTTTGCTTATCCTCTCAATGAAAACAAAGGAGAGTGGAAATGCATAAGTTTGAGAGATGCACCTTCAACACCATGATTCATCACTCCTTCAACACATAAACTTCCTTCATCCAAATAAGTTGGGATTGAATCTAGCCCTGCCAAGCTGAAAATATCAGCTCCTGCGTCCATGACCAGTGGAAGTTTGAGTCATTTGGTTTTTCATTTCTGCTTTATTAAAGTGAGATAAATATATGACACACATTTTACTTACATATAAGAGAGTAAATGCTTGCAGAAATTGATTTAAAACAAAATTGACCTTTATTGTATTTTCTTATAAGGTAATTAATTGGTTTTCAATTAAGATTACTATTATACTGTCAAATAATGGTTCACATGCCTTAATCAAAGAATGTGCACTAGTCACTATATAGATAAATACTTCAACTGTATTAAATCTTTCTTTGGAAATGCACATTCCCTTTGGAACAAAGGTAGAGAAAAGTTTGAGATCATTCATTTTTAAAGAGATTTGAATTAATTTTATGAATTGGTATTGGTATCAATGGGTATTAGTAGATGTGGTTTATTTATAAATATGGTGAAGTTTGCTAAATGACAGATACAAGTTATAAATTTAATTTATTTTATCAGTCTGAAAAATTAATCTGATTGGAGTGAGATCTTTGCAGAAAGATTACATTACAGTCATTTAGCAGACACATTTATCAAGCACATCTGCTTTCAGCAGAGCCAACTTCATCAGGAACCGTACCATTTCTGCATGTTGAAGTGGATCCTATGTCGCTTTTAGGGGCAGTTCTGCAAACAGGGGGCCGGCATCAAGCTGGATAGAAGGCTGCGTTGGATGGTGCTCTGAGCCGACGGACGTTGCTGGCGTGGTGGTTGGATTGAGCAAATAAGACTTAAGAACTATTTGAAAATAACAAACGTCATTAAACTCAGAAGGAATCGATCAGTTACTGTTGCATGCAATTGAATTCTGGTGTCTAGACTTTTCTCTTATTGTTGGTTACTTTAGGAGCTTAAACAAAGAATGACATGTGCGTACAAATATCGAGACTTTAGGCCAAAAACGAACAAACGCAAAACAAAGAACAAAGGAGACAAGAAGAGCAATTAAGACATTGATCCCGAGCCAAGAGCATCAAAAACTGGGACATTTAAACTTAGCAAGTTCTCCAGGGCTTGCTATCTGCCAATAAGGAGGCATGAACGTAACCATAGGTGGGGTTTTGGGGAGACCACAGGTCTGATTAAAGAGATATAATTTGGATCATATTTTCCCAACCAAAAATCATCACCTACAAGCATTAATGACTGGCAGGATGAGACATCACTTTCACATTGTCATAGCTAGAAAAGGATGAATGGTTATTTTAACAGATAACAAGGAAAAACATTTGAACGTTTCATTTGGGACACACACGACAATGAAATGGTTAGGAATGCCCTCTGGGAGGCACTGCTTAGCTGTCACAGAAATTGATGGATTAGTACTTTTTATTTTTTCCTAGAAAAACTGGAAAAAGCTTAGATGCATTTACACAAACGTCCAAGTCCATTTCTGTCAAGGTTTTGGGAATTCACAAAACAAAATCATGGTGTTTAAGAGTCAGTTTAGAAATGGTGCAGTTCTCAATTGATTGCAGATAGCAGTGATGCAATCTGCTGTTGCTTTGCATTCAAATGCGTTTCATAGGCACCAACTTCAAGCTTCAAATCCTGGACTTTATCCAGGAGGGGCTGATTGGAAGCCTTGTGGGCTTGGCCCAGCCACTCAACCTGTTCCTCAGTCTATGCTAAAGTCTTTTTAGTATGGTGCAACTCTCATTCCAGACTGTCATTACGTGCTTTGAGGTCGACGTTCTCTGCTATCAGGGAGGCCACCTGAGCAGCAAGACCTTTCTGCTTACCTTCACCTGCTTTAGCTAGCTCAAGAAATTTGTTCTCCTTATTCACCTGTGTGAGCTTCTGCTGCTGTTTCTAGCTTACCTCTAGCTTGTTCGACTAGCCTGTGCGCCTGTTTGACCTTGGCAAAAAGAACAGCAGTGAAGTTGCCTAAAGCTTTGGCCAGAGCCATGTCTTTCAGCACTCCCTCTTCAACCTTTGCCACAAGCCCATCTAAAACTGTTTGTAAGTCAGTTGGATCAGTCCCCAAGATTTGATCCGTATAGCCAGGCACGACTGCTTCAGTTAACTCAGATTGAAAATTCTTCTGCCTCCAATGAATCTCCTTGTAAGGATTTAGCTTAAGGGGAAGTCATGCTTACAGGAATTAGCTTGTACAAAACACAACAATATCAGGAGGGATCCTTTTCACACAGCACCAAGGTAGCTAAGCACACAATTATTAGCATCAAGCTAATACTTCTAGATGCTAAATGAATTTAAATTAAGCAGATAAAATAAACAAGTTCAAAGTTACTACCTGTTGAGGTTTCAGTAACTTAACTTCAATAAAAGAATACAAAAATTTAGACCAAAAAGTAATAAAATGATATAAAAGTTAAATGAATAAGATGAAAATAATTGAAATGAAACTTCATTAAAAATGCAAAAGGATGTATAAAATCAAGCAAAAATTGACAACAGATCAATAGTCAAAACCATTGACAATATATATAGATTGACGTAGCGTCTGTCACGTGACCCATTGGTTTCTGAAGAGCTGAATTGAAGTCAATAGGCGGGTCCTAACGTCACCATCTTGGTGTTTCGTCATTGTCGGAAAATCCCAAAATGGGTGAAAAGGTAGAGCTAAGAGGGCTCCGTCATGATGGCACCAGCAGGAAGTACGCAGCTGTAACCAGTGATAGCGCTCGAACACACATCAATCAAAAGGACACACCACTAAATTTAAGATTAAAATAACATCGAAACCAACACGTTGGAAAAAACATTCACCCCCGCCAGAGTTTACATGACGGACGATTGGACTTATTAAACCGAAAAAAGTTTTTGGAGCCACTCGATGGCGACAGAGCTGCCTTAATGCGCTTCCATGTTTAATTCCAGCGAGTCACCACCAGATGGTGTCAATGTTCTATCAGTCAAGAGAGGGTTTCCCCGTGATTCAGGCGCATGCACATGTGACATCAGCAGCAACGTCTTAGCTTAGTCCCCTGACTGAGCCGTTTTTCAGCAATCCCGCAATCAACAGTACAACGGCTCAGTGGGTAAACTATGTTTCAACAACACACAATTACAGTTTTCTGCAAATGTAGACAAAGCAAGCTTCTACCTGCTCAACTTGTTTCAAATCTATTAATAGCTAGCAGTTTCACGTGCTGCAGCACAATCACTCAGATCTTGTCTCTGAGCACTGTCCCTTTTCCTAAGGGAATAAACTCATCGGCAGTAGGCTTCCTCTACTGGATCCACAAGAATACAACTCCAAACTATATCTGCGGTGGGATAATAGTCTTTATGTCTGTTTCAGGGTAGCTAATCAAAACAATCTAATAATAGCATAACAATCTATTATACTAGAGATAAAAGCATGCATTAAAACATCCGTACTGGAAAGAGAGAGAAATGGGCGATGTTTTTAAGATGATAAAATCCTGTATTCATGACCTGTTTGATGTGAGGAATAAAATTCAGCTCAGAGTAGAAAAGAACACCCAGCATTCGCACACATTGAGGATTCAAATATTGTAAATTTGATAAAATAATCTTTCTCATCTTCAGGAGTGGTAGCATGTACAGATTAAAATGCTGTTCTTATTGTAATAAATTAATGTAATGAATTAGAATAATACACATTTAAAAGGTAAATAAATAAGAGAAAAAAAACCCTGAGTCTCATTCTGGATCAAAGGCCAGTTTAAAAATGGGCCTTCAGGTGGATTTTAAAAATGGACAGTTATGTGGTCTCTCTAATCTGTAGTGGCAAAGAGTTCCAATGTTATAGAGCAGCAACTGCAAAGGTTTCGGCCCTTCTGAGCTTCTGCCTTGACCTCGGTACCTCCAGAAGGAGCTGATCTGAGGCACTGTACTGATACGTTTAAGGAAAGCAGCTTTAGCGAGGTACAGAGGGGCTAAACCATATTAGGACTAAAAAATCAACTAAGAACCTTAGAATGATTTCTAAAATGTAGGTGCTGCAAGTAAACTGATAAAATAGGCACTCTTATGTGCTCCAACCAGAAGATGAGCAGCAGCATTATGCTTTTTCTTGTTCTTCACATTCATCACCAACCTTTGACTTGCATGGACATCACTCACCTTTAACATATATCAGAAGTACTTTCTGTCTCAGGATGTCTTTGTCTCTGTAGATAGTGCAGAGGAAGCTTCCTGCGTCTCTCTTTGTGGGGTATACCAGAGTCAGACTGACATCTCCAGATCTCAACAGGTCTTCTTTCATCTTTGCTCGACCAAAGTAAGGGTTGTCCAGTGTCGTAGACTCTATGCTTGTGTTTGAATACACACGAACTATAAAATCTGGATCAGACCGAGTCCACATCACAGTAACGTCTTTGGGGGGGTCAGGTGTTGTTCTGCAGGGCAGGAGGACAGACTCCGCCGATTCCATAACCTCCACCTCCTCCTGATGGTCTGAGAAGACAGAACAATATTATTCGGTCACAACTTTTTAATTTCTCATTGGGATCAGAAGGAAAACCAGATTATTTTACACCCTTCAGTTATGGACTCTCCTGAATACATGAAGTGAAACACAAACATGCAGTGGTTTGATAATATCTAGATCAGTTCTACACAAACCTTCAAGATGACCATGAAGGAACATCCACATGACATCTGGCACTCTCAGACCACCTGTCTCTGTCCCTGATCCTGCTTATGAACCCCCCAACTGTAGACAGAGACTTTGAGTAAAACCAGTCCAGCTGTGGACTCAGGAAGATACCTCAGTCCTACAGGACTGCTTCAGGTTTACAGACTGAGGGACAGACCTGGACTCTCATACATCAGCTGGACTCTCCTCCATCAACTTCTGTGCTGAGAGTCTGACCATAAGTGCTGAAGTGTTCTTGAACCAGGATCCAGCAGTGAGAATGTTAAAGGCAACATGGGATGCTGCCTTCAAGTCTGGATCTGGAGGTTTATAAGGAGCCACTAGTGTCTGGAAAAGGACTCCATTGACTGCACCCTACTGGATTCCCTGAAACACTTCTTCATATACTTCAACCACCACAACAGAGAGGCTTGCACTGACCCTGCTCTTTCTATAGAAGGAGTCCATCCAGCTGCAGCAGTATCAGGTCAGAACTACCCAGTCCAGATGTACGTACTGGATTGATACTAGACAGATACTGGACTCATGAACGAGCAGAGGTTTTGTGATGATATTATGTGATCATAAGATCCCTGCAGACCTGGACAACAGGGACATTTATGTGAGAACAATGTTTGTGGATATCAGCTCCACCTTCAGTCCTTCCTAACAAACTGCTGCAGAAACTGAGGGACCTGGATCTTGGACCTGCTGATGGACGGACCCCAGAACATCTGGATAAGAAATCATACATCTTTCACTCATCCTGGTCCACCACAGGGACATGTCCTCAGACATCTCCTCCAGTCTTCATAGATAGCTGTCCCCCATTTACCTCCAAAACCATCATCACATCTGATGACACCACCATAGTGGGACTGATGAGGACATGATGAGTCAGCCCACAAGGACCAGTCTCTCCTGAGACTCAGAAGGTCCAAATTTACTGATTTCTGAATCTTCCTCTACATAGATGGAGAGGAGGAGGAGGGTGGAGTTAGATTTGTATTTTTATTCAATGTGTAGCACACTGAATTATTTAATTGGCTTTGGGTTTTATGTTAACGTAAAACACCAAAATAATTTGTTCGATAATTCAGTTCACACTAGATTCTGGATACCCCTTATGTGGAGAAAAGCTGTGTTTCCCCTTAAAGCAAAGAGAAGCTGTGGACATTTGCCTTCAAGAAAAAAGTGTGTGACGATGAAAAAAAAGAAAAGAAAAAAAGAACGAGACACCTGCTTGTAAAGAACCTTGGGTAAATTTTCTGTTAATAAATGTTGCAGAAAGACAGTTGAACGTGTTCCTGGAAGTTCATTTCAGGGGTGCAACATAAATTTTGGCGTTTCCACCCAGTTCAAGAAAGTTTTCATGAGGAAGGTCTCGTGCAGAAAGCACAGACTGTGGCCGAAAGACTACCTCGACGGCACAGTGATGAGTGAGAGCTAAGTTGCTATGCTAGCTAGACACGGCATTGCTCGTCAGAGCAGCAAACAAGAAACGGACTACAATTTTTTTTGGCCTTGTTACAAACGAATTAACCTGGAAACAGTGATGGATAGATATAGAAAATGAGTGGAAATCATTGTTGGCAGACACTGAGAGGAAGCCAGCATCTCTGACTCTCTCCAAACTAAATGTGGTGTGCAAAGAGATTGGATTTCAGTCCAAAGAGGAGGAGACAACATCATGTCGACTACTGAGAAGGTCAGTCTTTAATTATTTGGAGAGCAAAGAGATCACAAGTTTGGAGGATGCTGGATTGTCACTGTTGTTGACCATAAACTATTTAATTGACAACATGACCACAATGAGTGGCTCTCATGAAGCACTGTTAACCGCAGAACAGCATGATTCTGACAGGCTGCCAGACACAGTCACGGACCATCACCTAGAGGGACAAGATGTTACTGCAGCTTTACCAGTTTCCTTACTACATAGACTGAGCGGTTCAACAGGTTTACAGAGAGTGCCAGTGCAAGCCACAGAAACCCTGACCACCTCAAAAGCATCTGGAGAGTCAGCACAATCCAGCGCATCAGTCACTTTGCACTCCATCTACCGGAGGGACTTCAGGATTATCGAACAGATCGGCAAAGGGGGACAAAAGGACAAATTACATTTTATTAGCCTGGAGAGACAAATTGAACGTGAAATAAGAAAAGGATATGATGAAGGAGATAGTTGAAACTGTAATTCAGTCTATTGTGCCTGATGTGAAACTGAAAATCTACCTAGAAAGCAGACAAGAAATGTCGCTGAGTTCTTTGAAACGAGTCCTCAGAACACATTTCATAGAGAAGGATGCCACAGAACTGTATTACTCACTTTCCCGTACTGTCCAAGACGTAAAGGAAACTCCAGTTCAGTTTTCTAACCATTGACCTCAGACAACCAGTATTGCATCGGAGAGAGCTAAAGCAGGATACAAGTATAACTCTGAATTCATACAGACTCAGTTTTTGCAAACATTGATGACGGGTTTGCAAGATGAAGCTGTGTAAAGGAGACATCAAGCCTTTCCTGCAGGACCCAAACAGTTCAGATGAGCTGCTGCTTGAGAAAATGAGTGCTGTTTACAGTATAGAGATGAGAGGAGAAGCAAACTTTCAACTGTTGACAAGCAAAAATCTGTGAAAGTAGTTATGGTTCAAGAACAGGTAGAGAATCAAGGGAATCACTGATTCCCCTGACTGACCTGATTCCGAATCAGGTCAGTACCTTAAATAAAAATAAGTTATACAGCTAAATCGAACCCCATACTTGAAAAGCTTGATGAAGGCAATAAAGCACAAAATTAAGGAGCACGTGTCCCGACTAAGACCAGAGGGCCGGAGCACATTACACCGGTTTTAAAATCATTGCATTGGCCACTGTGTGTTTTAGGATAAATTTTAAAGTTCTGTTACTGGTTTTTAAGTGTCTTAATGGTTTTTCGCCTTCTTATCTTTTAGAACTGCTTTTACTCTATGAACCCCCGCGCTCCTCCGGCAGAAGACTTCTAGGAAGAACCGCTGGTATTACATGTTGATACATCAGAACAAGGTCTTGGTGCTCTATACCAGCGTCAGAGAGGAACACTGAGAGTGATAGGATATGGATAACGAAAACTCACATCAACAGAGAGAAATTACAAGCTCCACTCAGGAAAACTGGAATTGTGGGCTGTGACTGAGCGATTCCGGGAATATCTCTTCCATGCTCCTCACTTCGTAGTGTACAGGGACAATAATCCCTCGACAAATGTGATGAAAAGCAGCCAAACTAAATGCTATAGGTCACCGCTTGGTATCAGAATTAGCAGATTTCCCCTTCACTCTAAAGTACAGACCAGGTGCTGTCAACTGTGATGCAGACTTCTTATCTTGTCAGCCACCTGAAATCGAAGCCATAATTAGGGAATGCACAGAGGAGTTTAAACCAGAGGACATTACAGTGATCAAAGAAGGATTGATAGCTCACAATAGAGGAGACATTGACTGGATCTCGGCCATCACCTGCAATGTAGATGCATTATCTGAACTGACCACTACAGATGATATGGCAATACAACCAATACCAGTCAAAGAAATTCGTGCAGGTCAGAAAGGAGATGGTGTAACAAACAGAGTAACAACTCCAACGCAACAAAAGGAGTTCCTCAAATACAACGACAAGATCAGAGAGCCAACAGCAGGAGGGGTTGGGTGACATCTTCATCTGGATAAGAGTGGGATCCTGTGGCGGAAAACAACCACCCAAACTCAGCTTGTGTTCCCTGAGAAGTTAAAGCTGCTGATTTATGAGAAAATGGGGCATCTAGGACATCTAGGCTGACAGGATTATATCTCTAGCCAGAGAGGGGTAAACAGAAAAAGTAAAAAAAAAACTTTACAAAGTTTGCACAAGCTTACACAACCTCAAACAACTCTGGCAAAACAGCTGCACGGAAGATCTTTGATGACTTCTGAGATTTGGATTCACAGCCAAAATCCACCATGAACGGGGGAGAGAATTTGAGAATGAATTTTTTCGTAAACTACAAAACTACAGCGGGGGAAAGCGTTCAAGGACTATGACATACCATCCCCAGTCTAACCCAGCAGAGCGCTTTAACAGAACTCTGCTGAGTATACTCTGGACTTTGGAAGAGACTCAAAAACCTAACTGGAAGGGCCATTTCAACAAAGTGGTTCATGCATATAACTGTGCAATCCACAAGTCAACAGGATTTTCACTATTTTTCCTGCTGTTTGGAAGAAAGCCTTCTCTGCCCATCGACCAATGTTTCACAGGGATAGGACTTCTGCAGAGTCTCCTAAAGTATATGCTGAGAAGTGGCCAGCATCAATGCAGGAAGCATACAGCATCGCACAAAAAAAAAAAAAAAAAAAAAAAGAGTGAAGGCAAAAACACTCCACTCAGAGAATGGAGTTCACTTTTTGAACCTAGAGATCATGTTCTCATTCGTAACCTGTCAAAGAGGAGGACCACAAAAAATCTGTGCTTACTGGGAGAACAAAATGCATGTAGATAAGGAATGGCTGGGAAAAATTGGCCCAGTTTATGTAGTGAAGCCATTGAATGAGCGTACACATTCCTACACAAAAATCTTCTATTACCGTGTCCCTACCTTGCCGAAGGAAATGACACTAACTGTTGGAGCCAAATTATTGTTTAATGTGTTGATGGATTTATAATGTTTTGTAGTTTGCTGTTATTTTTCTAACTTATTGGTTATGAGATATAATGTGAAATATTATGATTTGAATTATGAGCTAAACTAATAACTGAAGCAATTAATTGTTTATTTTGGTTGTTTACTGTGTGATTGATGCCATTTCTCATCTCCGCCCCCTCTTTATGGACAGGTGACTGCAGCACCTGTGGTATATTAGTGTTGGCTACTGGGGCCGGGTGAGTTCTCGGTTTCAGGCATGCAGTCATACAGTTTTTAGACCGCTGCCAGTGTTGATTTTTTGTTTTGTTTGAAAAGAAAGAAAGATATCTGCCTGGTGCGGCGTGGCACGTCATGGTGCGGTAAAAAACCCTCACACTTTTGGAAAATGATTGCAAAAATTGGAATTCCTAAGTTATTATTTGGAAAATAAAAGCACTGAACCAGAGGAAAGAAGTTTTGGGCTTCATGATCATTTTTATGAACTGAACAGCGCTGGAGCGCGTCGGAAGTGGATGCATGTAAACCGAGAGCAAGGAGCATCTTTAAAAGAAAAGATCGCGCCTATACTAACCACCCAAAAGAAAGGGATGAAGATGCAAAGCAAACAAGAAAGATAAGAAAAAAAACAGAAACAAAGATTCAGACAGCTCGCAACAACTCTGATACTTCAAGTGATGAGGAACATGCTCTTTGGATGCTGAGACAGGAACCAAATGCTCTTAACCCACATGCTCCAGTGGTCCAGTCCAAGGGCCAATCTTATTGGAGAGAAAATAGACAGCTATGAGATAAGGGGATGGCTTCTTCAGAGGATGGTCAGAGGAACTGTAATAGAATTTTAATACACATTAAGAAATGACTGTTCAATAATTGTTTTTCTCACATCCTATGAGCTAAATATGAGTGTTAACTGCAACTTCAGTGTGTGCTTTCTTCGCTTCACTTAGTAAGCAACCTTGTCCGTTATTAGGAACGGCTAGTTCTGAGCAGGAAGTCTTTATCTCAACACACACAAACATATTCTCTGCAAGCGCTCCATTTTGACAGCTCAAGGTAAAATATTTAGAGCCGAAGAACACTTAGTACTTTAAAAAAGGATACATAGTATCATTAATAATCAGCACATTGCACAGTTAGAAAGTTTGAAAGCTATGTTCAAACACATGTTTCTTTTCTATTTGTATCATACATGCATCACATCACATTTCATGAGGAGAGTTTCAAACGTGAGACTTCCTCACCCTGAGACTTAGATTAACCAACCAGTGATTACTACATGTGCAGGACCCATATGTGTTATTGGGTTGTCTCTGTGTTTATGAGGTTTGGTTGCCATGACAATGCATAGGCTGGGGTCGCCTGGGCATAGTCGGTGACTTCCGTTTAGACTTTTAAATAGTGGCATGTGTTCACCTGCACACAGGTGAGAGAGGGGAGCTGGGATGCTGTATTTTTTGTTGACCGCTAGCTTGTGAGTCGCAAAGTATAGTTCGTTACATGTACGCCTTCTGTGTACACATTAACATCTTCTGCGTGTACGTAACAAGGAAAGCCACACTTAAACAATACCCTTAAGCGAAAAAAGGTTTTTGGAGTCACTACATTTTGTCAACAAAAAAATGAAATAAAGGCGCTTGAGGAAAGGAAAGCACATCCCTCGCAATAACGATCCACGCTGGATTGCCAAGTGTCGCGACATGCATCACTCGATTAAGCAGCACATCCCACGTCATTACAAGGAGGCCTAGTAAACTTACCTATGGCTATTGTTTGTGGATAAGGAATCTGCATTGCATAACTGCAGTTTGGAACATTTGGATGGATGTGATGTTCGAATGAGCGTTGTCCACGTGGTGCGTGGCTCTATGCTTTAATTGATGTTTATGGCCTGCTGTAGATTGAATAACGCGATGTTTGGATGAAGTTTCATTGATAAGGAGGATGTTACTTTGTTGACTGGAATTAATTATGCACTGTGGATGTGTTTGAACTGAGTGGTTCACAAACAGAACTGAAAGAAAAAAGAAAAAAAGAGTTAAATGAGTGGTGATGCTTTGTGTCCGCAAAAGGAGTCTGAAAAAAGACATGAAAGCAAACTTACAGAACGGGCTTTGTTATATCATTCTGAAAACCTTTAAAATGAACGTAAAGGTTTAGTAAATAAAATAAAGAGATTGATAAAACAAATAAAAGGACTCATGAAACAAAATCAAAATGTGTTTCAAATAAAGGAATTTCTGGGAACTCTAAACATACTGTGTGAAAAGGCCACAACCATACACAATGAAGTACTGCCATTTCTTCTACAGGATGAAGTTGTGAAACAAAAGGAGTGGTTTTTAAGCATAATGAAATATACAGAAACATTTCAAAATGATATGGAGCAATGCATTAAGAAAACCTGAGCCTTCCAATAACTTACAGGAACATATTGTAACTGAAACAGAAATGAATGAAGTTGCATGTTTTGTGGAAACACATGGGACAAAGGTATGTTCTTACTCCAGTAATATGGATGATGATATTAAAGCAAGTGACAGTGTCTCAACTGTTGGAACCCATAAAACTTCCTTGATCACATCACTCTGCTACTTCTACTTCCTTTGCATGTTTAAAGACTGAAGCTTAACTAGCCGCTTTAACCGTGAGGCAAAAACTATTGGACGGAAGACATACTTTTGAAGAAGAGGAGGAAAAAGAAGCTGCAACTGGAAACAGAAATAGCAGAAAAAACAACAAAATTGGAAATTCTCAGAACATTAAGTGGAAAAAGAAAATCTAAAATTTCTGCTGACATGAATTTTTATGTGGAGGTGAAAAAATCTCAACAACCCTTCAATGTTAATGCTGGAGAATTTGTTCCATCAGCCTCTGTTAAGATATGAAACAACAGGCAACACTGAAGAGTGTTCATTTAAACACACAAAACTGGTGGTGAATAAACAACTTACAATAAACAAAACTCCACAGCATTCAACTAATTTGGATCCAAGCAATGCACAGTTTCTACACAGACAACAAATGGGAAACATGAATACAAATCCCAATGAGGAGGAGGAAAACCAAAATGGGGTTCTGGAGATTATGAGGACACAGAATGAAATAACAACTCTGCTGATTCAGCAACAAGTCTTGCATCGCTTCCAAAGAGGGAGATCCCACAGTTTGATGGTGATCCATTAAAATATTTCACATTCATTAAAGCATTTGAGAATGGAGTGGAGAGGAATACAGCCAATAATTCAGATCGTTTGTATTTCCTGGAGCAATATACCAAAGGCCATGCCAGAGAACTTGTAAGAAGTTGTCAACATATCAATCCAGACCATGGACATATGAGGGCAAAAACCTTGTAGAAAGATCATTTTGGAAATGAACAGAAGATTGCTGCTGCCTATTTGGACAAAGCTCTTTCCTGGCCTGCAATGAAAACAGAGGAAGTGAGCACACTGCTGGATGGACAGTAAATGGACCACTGAGAGGACTGTGAAGAAGTGGCTAATAGTAGTTAGTCAAAATTATTCGTCAATACAGTCTCAGTTATGAACTTGGAGGAACTTTGGCAACAACAAATCACGACTGACTTTCCAGAAAGCAACGTTGAAGAGCAACCTGGCTTGTCACAAGAAGATCAACAGTTTCTGGAGTTAGTCACAAACCCAGTTAAGTATCTTGATGGTCATTATCAGATCCAATGAACAACCAATGAAGCAAATAAAGATTGACATACCACACCAAGGAGTATATCATCCCATACAAAAGAAAATCAGAGTTGTGTTTGACCGTGGAGCAGGTTTTCAGGGAGTATCTTTAAATGCTCTCTGATAGGAGTGATGACTCATCTTAGAAAGGAGAAGGTGGAGATTCAACTGCAGGCAGAGAAACAAAACACTGATCTCCTGAACGAGATAAAGCTGCTGAAGGCAGAGCTGGAGGACTAGGTCAACACGATGAATGAGCTGGAGCATGCTCAGACAACAGAACGTGACAACTAGATGTAAGCAGAGTGTAAGAAGCAAGTGAAACGTGATTTCATCTTCTTTATAGATAGATAGATCTTCTTTTAGCGTAACATCACATTTTTCCCCCTGTAAGGAAACAAAATTACCCTCCTAAGCATAGCCATCCCAAGGTGTTTTTTAACAGAATATTCCCATAATCATAACTTTTCTTGTTAACACCAGTACTGTATAACAACTTTTTTTTTAAATATGCAAACTCGAAGCATCGAAACAAATAAAGAATCACATCAACATTTTTTTTCCATTTCTTCTTTTTGTCAACTTAAAAGTCAATGCTTTTTAGTGCCATATCTTGTAATACTGAGGACTCTTCAGCAACTCTGAATCAACCTCTTAGGTGGTTGAACTTGCCTTTTAGGTCTAGTCAGTCTTTCAACTGCTAGCATTGTTGGCATTTTTGAAAGTCTCTCAGCCCCTGGTGATGCAGATGCTTCTCTCACACCAGCAAAAGTGAGGTCAACTCCCTTATAGGGTGTCCCTGCAGACTAAGCCAATACGGTCACGGTCACTTCTGACACCATGTGTTGTTCTTTTACAAATAAGAAGCAAGTGAGACGTGATAGCAGGTCTTCTTTTACTGGGTTTTATTCCATAGACCTTTTCATTCCATTGGCTTAGTTCCAACCTATATGTAACCCCACACCGTGGCATGCTAGGTAATTGAGTTTATAACTAACAATACTCATAACATCGCACCAGAGACAGCAGGTTCAAGCTCTGAAAAAACAGTTGGAAAACAACAAGATGTTTTGTGATGAGCAAGCGGTAAAGAGATCTGTAATCTGAAAGAGGAGCTGGAAAACAAGAGCGAGGAGGTACAGCAGCTTCACATGCAGCTAGAGATCCGGAGCAAGGAGATAAGCACCAACAGCAATACCTGGAGACAAGGGACAACATGCTCCAGGTAATGGAGGAGAAGGACAAGGAAATGGCACAACACATGGACACAGGCTTGGATTACAAGGAACACTTAAAAAGATATAAAGAAGAAGAACTGGACCAGCTCAATGCAGTAATTAGGAAACTTCAACAACATCTTGCCAAAATTGATTAAAAGCAGGCTGCAGAGGAAGATGAAAATATGCCAAAGGACATCATCATCTGTGGAGGCATCCTCTGACGAGCAGCCGGTCGGGTCTGACCTGCTTCGGGAGTTGCAGCTGGTCAGAGAGGAGATTCCTATCAAGGAACAACTCAGCTGCTACAAGGAGAGCTACAGCAGACTAGAATGGAATCTTGGAGAGAACAACTGGACAGAGTCCAGGACCAACTTCAGAGGGTGTCATCGAGTAGCATTGAAAAGACCCTGCAAGAGCTCAGTTTTCTTTTGACTCTTTCTACTTTGACCAGTTTGACTGCGAACTTTCGATCATTAATGACTTGCAACACATGACCCAGGAAGAAAGAAGAATCCATGTGGATTAATAAGAACAGACACTTTGTTATTGCTTTGTTTTTCTGTCTATATGTATTATTATGTCCTACTTTCTAGTTTTGGAGTCGCTACAACGTGTATTAGGCACACCTTAAAAAAAAGCACATGATGTCAAATGGGTGTTGTTCTAAACAGACGGCAATCTCTGGCTGCCGATGGTGACGGCAATACAGAAATGGAAATAATTGCACATCAACCCTCACCGCTAGATGACTGGCTGCAATAGAGAGCAATGCCCATAGACTCCCATGTTAAAATGATTTCACAGCTGAAATCAACATGTTTACAGAGTGGCTCCAAAAACTGTTTTCGGTTTAATAGGTTCAATTTTCCGTCATGTAAACTCTGGTGGGGGTGAATTTTTTTCTAAAACTTCGGTTTTGATGTTATTTTAATCTTAAATTTAGAGGCGTGTCCTTTTGATTGATGTGTGTTAGAGCGCTATCGATGGTTACAGCTGCGCACTTCCTGCTGGCTCCACCATGACGGAGTCCTCTCAGCTCTACCTTTTTGGATTTTCCGATAATGACGAAACACCAAGATGGCGACAGTAGGACCCGTCTATTGGCTTCAAATGCGCTCTTCAGAAACCTATGGGTCACATGATGGTATGCTCAGTCCAGTAATTTAGCCAGCAGCTGCGTTCAGCTGTGAATTGGGACATTTTAACATGGTAATCTATGGGCATTGCTCTCTATTGGAGCCAGTCATCTAGTGGTGAGTGGATCAGATCACTAATAAGGTAGATTAGACAGCAGAACAGTTTTGTTAGGTAGTTAAGAATCATATTTAATAATAGTGTGATTACCCTTTTTTGTTATATGGAGTAACTTAGTTACACTAACTTGTGTAGAGTAGAAGAACTTGTCTGACACAAGAAATTACACCAAGTATAAACAGGTTTATGACAGCAATGAAGGATGATAAGATGACACCGAGAATTATCCTGTAATTAAGCACAACAAATTAAAGCATGCTTTATGTTAAGATACATTAAATGTGTTGGTATGGTAGATAATGATGGACTTGGGAGGCCCACCAATGTCTTAAAATAAATCAACACAATAAATCAGGGAGACAGATCATTATCTATGGCTCCTGCACTCATGCGGATGTACTAATCAGATGTGAAATAAATCTTTTTCTTTTACTGTATACTTGTTAACGGGCTGCACGGTGCCGAGGTGGTTAGCGCTGTAGTCTCACAGCAAACAGGTTGCCGGTTCGATCCCCTGCTTGGGCGGTGGCCTATCTGTGCGGAGTTTGCATGTTCTCCCCGTGTTAGCATGGGTTCTCACCGGGTTCTCCGGCTTCCTCCCACAGTCCAAAGACATG
>JBAMHX010000011.1:5877170-5887908 GCA_037177515.1 Pseudomugil tenellus
AAACTGATGGGAGTCATTTTTGACCCATGTTGTGCATTTAAAGGGGTGTGCATATGTTGTGCATCAAAGGGTTAACTGAGCCATAAGTGCCATAGGTTGCCCAGATGAGACCCAAATGTGTGTGTTGTCTGGGGCACTTCAGCTTTTTTTTTTTTTACCATCCCTGAAAATCCGTAATCGTTGCATTTTGCTTTGTGGTACCACATTACAGACCAGAAACTGTATAACACATGGGAAACTTTGGAGGCCAAAATAAAAAGTACGTGACAGAGCAACATATAGGACAAGAGTCGACATGACTTATTCTTACTGACTGGCTCTTAGCCAGTAGCTAAGAGAAGAGACAGAATGCAAGATGGATGCCAAATGAGTCCTTTAAAGCTCATTTATACTCAATAGAGAAGGATAACCAGGCAGAAAGACTTTCTGTCTCCTGCATCATTTATGTCCATAATTTGGTCCATTTCGAATCTGTCGCTTGATGCAGCAAACAGAGCAAAACCACCAGAAACCACAGGGAGTGTTGAGAACTAAAGCAGACTTGTAACCAGCAAAC
The DNA here is from genome assembly GCA_037177515.1 of Pseudomugil tenellus. Classification (NCBI taxonomy): domain Eukaryota; kingdom Metazoa; phylum Chordata; class Actinopteri; order Atheriniformes; family Pseudomugilidae; genus Pseudomugil; species Pseudomugil tenellus. Next base: position 5,877,727 of record JBAMHX010000011.1, read on the forward strand.
AAACTAGAGAAGAAAAAGAAGCAGAAAAAGAAAACAACAGGCAACAACCATAGAGATGACTGCATCTTTAGAAGACTGGAGATTAAACTTTTAAATGCAGGTTAAAAACTTTGTTTTCCTGATGCGCTTATGCATGAAATCTGCACAGCAACTTTAAACTGGTCTTTCTTTTATTAGTTTTTATTTAAGATTTGATTAGGTATTTATTGTGACTGTTGCTGCTTTTTACTACATGTTAATGCTGTCTTTACACCATTGGTAAAGTTTTTAATATTTTATGCAAACACCTTTCTATTGTCCTGTACATGAAATCTGATGAACTAATTAACCTGCCTTTCTTTTTCATATGATTACTGAAGTTTATCATTTTCTCTCACTTATCTGCCTCCACTCTGCAAACCTGCAGCATGTTACACATTATGATCACTTCTTTATTATTGCTCAGAACGGATTCTTCTTCAGCTCCAGTCTGAAGTTTCATTTCGTATATCTGATCTAAATCTGACACTGTAATAATCATGTTGGTCCACAGCTCATAATGCTTGCTATGATTGTTTGGTTTCTAGTCTTTACTGTGTGTAACACACAGTCTCCCTACATTTATTTTCCTCTTACCGGCGCAGATCCAGTTTTAACCAGTTAAATTATGTTATAATGCTTGCATGTAAACCTGTAAAATGATTTCATGAAGGACAGACACACACACAGATCTTTTATCTGCTAAAAAGAACATCTCAGAGGAGAGATCTGAGGCTCCACAGTTTCCTGTAAAACACACCCACTCACACACAGATCCCACATGCAGAAGGATGTCTATCTCCACAATGAAACACACATATACATAAGCACATACACTAAGTCAGGTAAATACACAAGGATCAGGTTCAACCAGGAATCTCTTGGGGCCTCTGTATATGTGTGTGTTTAAAGCTTGTGCCCAGTGCTTCCCATCCGTTCTTCCTTGTTCCATGAAATTATCTGATCTGCTGTGTGCCTGTCATACATCTAAGAAATGGTAACAGACACCACACAGCAAAACTGCCTGAGATCCCAGTTCATAGACACGCTGTTTTTCTGTCTGCATGCCCCAAATCTTTAAAATCTTTAAAAACACAAAAGCACATTTTAGATTATTCATAACTTAACTTTTATCTGGATCTTGTCAGACAGGCACCAACTACTAAACCAGTGAGTACACTTAGAGCAGCATGTGTTCAGGCTTTCAGAAGTCCAGCAGCTTGCATCACTTCACATCAAACCAAAACACAGAGCGAGACATTGTCTGTGGCCTGTGAAATTTTCTCCGTCTACAGCGATTTCCAAACTGGGAGCCCTGCTATGCTAAATAAACATTTCCTCTAATGGTTAAACATGGACAAGTGTGCCAAAGGACAAAAATAGAAAAGTCAACAAGAGGAAAAAAAAGAAAAAGACAAGAAAATATGGAAAAACCTCTGAAAGTGCGATCAAGTAATAGTGAGACATACAGCGTGTCACAGCTCTGTGAGACGTGATGATGGCCTATGTGAGCGGCTGGAAAAGTGAAGCTACCAAAGGGGGAATGCAGTATAACATTATTTTATTGGTGAATGTATACAGTGAGCCAGTGGAGCTAACACAATACTGCTGTGGAGCAGCTCAGCCAGCTCCAACAGCAGCCTCCCAAACAAATAAAGTCACAATTTATCTCCTCTGCTGATGATTAGGCTACATTGCTTCCTTCTTAACAGAAGTGTTTCCCACATCATAAAAATAAACACTACACTGTAAAATCTCCCTACATATACTTTGCAAATATCCATACCTATTCAAAGAATTATACAAACACACACAGTAAGCTAAACTTTCTCTCTTTGCAACACCAAGATCAAAGATTTAGGACACCACCTTTCATTGGACCAGATAGTATAACATGTTAAGTGTGATTAAACTTAATCTTTAATTTATCATATTTAATCAATCAGCCAAGTAACGTCTGCAAGGCTTTTTGTTTCAGTGGAAAACTGCATCAGTGATTCTCTTTTTGCATAGTGTGCCGACACCAATCGAACGACTTGGTTTGCGTACTTATACGCAGCAATGGCAGAATCCCACTTCACATTCTTACCCCTTCCCCTAGCCATTGCCACTTGTGCCTTAAAACAAAACTACAAAGGACCGGGCTGAAAGTAAACCCCTATGAATTGGGACACCATTTCGACGACCACATACATGTCACCGCTGGCTTTTATGTAAGCAGACACAACCAGCTTTTGCCACTGGAAATCAACAATCATTCTGTCTAATACATTTACTTGTATCCCCTATTGTCGTCCTTTTAAAATTTTCTGCAGCCAAAATGAGGAAAGTAAGAAAATAAACATGTCTTCAACTCCTGGGAATGCTGGTGGATCATTTCATGGTATGTAAAACGTTATGGAGAATGGAGATTTTATATAAACCAGTAATATTGTTTGTAATTACTTGAGTTACGTTATCCAACAAATGAAGCATTTATGCTTGCAATTTGTTTAAAACATCAATTTATACATCAACCGATCACTAACTCACAAATTTACAGTTTCACTAAAGTTACATGGTAACATTAATGTTTCCAGGCTAATATTAGGAGTACATCTGGTTTAGCATGACATTCCTGTATAATGTCTTATCCCATGATGCCCTCTATTTAATTGCAGACCAGAAGTGAAGTTGTCGAAGTTTTATTGGAACATAACCACTGTAGATTATCCGGGTGGCCAACAGTGTGAAACTGCCGTCAGGATATTAGATCGTAGTTTATTTACCAGGCGATGTCATCTACCTCTTCCAGTGTGACACCAGAGAAGGAATAACATTACTGTTACATACATTTCCTTTTCATTGTAACTCAGAAGTTACAATTTAATAATTTATTTTTTTGGGATTTTTCTTTAAATCAGTTGGACGTCATAGTGTCTGTTCAGTCAGTGTTGTGCGTTATACCTGCTCCAACCACCAGGTGTCACTGCAGGAATTCCACTCTGAATAAGTCTACGAGGATATTAGCCTGGTAATGTTAACGTTATGGAAGCCACAACATAGTATTGGGAATTATTTTCCGAGTGCTTTTTCTAAAGAAATTACCATTACACATTGAAATAGCGTAAAACTATACAATACAATGGCTTTCATAAATTTCAAAACTTTATCAATGTAGAAAATATATTTATTATTATTATTATTTGTAGACTCAGCCATTTGGCCAGTGATAGGCTGGCATTCTGTTCAATCTTTCATACCCCTTTGTTTGAAATGTGCTTCTGAAAAATCTACATTTGAAGGAGTATATAGCCCCGCCACTTATCCTTACCACTGTGTTCTAACAGGCATTGGGACATCCCTACCCCTTAATGTGAACGTGCAAAACTGAAGGGTACAGCAAAGGGAGGAAATTCCGCCTTTGCTCCCACAGTAGGTCTTAATGCTCAAAAATGTCGTTTTACACAAAAATGTTATTTAATAAAAATGTTATTGTGCAGATTTTATGCTGTTAGAACCATTTAATATGAGTCAAGTGTTTAATTCAATTTAGCTTTATTTATATTTACAACAATGAAAACTCAGGCCTAGATAAAGAAAACCCAGCAGGAAAACAATAAAACCTGCAAGACTGCAGCAACTATGCGATCAGATGAAGAGCCCTGGACGATACGAAAGGACAAACCAGAGTCCACTTCATAAGGAAGTTGAGATCATTCAATGTGTGCACCAAGATGTTGTAGAATCTGTTGTAAAAAGCAAAAATAAGCTTTGCAAAATCAGAATCAGAGATTAAAGATGCTAGGAATAAGTGGTTCTGGTTCTGTGGGGAGGGTGCATCTGGAGCTGTATCAGCTGTTTGTCAAAGATAAAAATGCTGCAGAAGTTACTGAAAACGTAGGACATTTCCTTCCAACTTGAGAAACAGTGACATGTGTTCAGCAAGAGGGTCTCTTAAATGTAAAACAAAAATCCAGGAAATGATTCCTGCCAGCAATCCCCACCGTCTAGAACAAGGCCTTAACTTCTATTCAATTACAGTTGATTTTATCAACAACATGCCTCTGGGATAAATAAAGTATTTTTCATTCATTCATAAGTTAATCTATTTTTGTGAAGCAGGCCCCTGGTTGCTGGTTCTTCTCATGAGATCTGTTATAAAGAAGCATTCATGAAGAATTGTGTTGCCGTCTCACACCTGCTGCTGACCCTTCAACACTCGAGCATTGTGTTTTCCTTCCCTGATATTGATGCATCAGCATCACGGTGCTGTGATGTAGCAGGCTGGCACAAATCAAATAGATTATTTAATACACACTCACCCTGGAACAAGATTAATTAACATGTGATCCTGCTATTATAGGCATATTTTGAAGTTGGGGCTGCCATTAAGTGAATTATCACCCGTCACCGGATCCCTAACTCTGATGAAATAATCAAATTATGTATGTAAAGCACAGACTGTAATCTAATTTTTCAAACCTGATTACATTGGTGGATGTGATAGCTGTTGGCCCGAGACAGCCAAGAACAGGACAAGGTTGTCACGTCCTGTTTAAAATGGTCCTTTATGTGCTGAATGAAGACACAATCTGCAGGAAAGCATGCATTTTCTGCAAGAGGCCTTAAAAATTGTGTTTGTTTTGGTGAAAATTACAACTTGGATTAAATTTTTTCACGATGCTAAGAGCAAATAGACATGTTGTTTGAATACATCAATCAATTGTTAGCAAACATGAAATTTTATACTTTAAATTCAACATTTGAGCTTTTAGACTCCGGTTTTATGTAACAAGTTACAACAAAGAGTCAAAAACACTCCCATTATTCAGCCTGATACCATCAACACAGGTTTTAATAAGTAAGCATCTTTATTATCTTTTTTTTTTCTTTCTGATTGGGACCAAGATGAAGTAATGTTTGATCAACATGGATAAACTCAAAACAGTGCAGCGGAGGTCAGTTTGGATGGGTAAACAGTTTTTTAGTCTGCTATGTCTAATCTATAATATATACATATTGATGGCAAATACACAGGTAATCATTTATCAGGGATTGGTGTATCAATAAAGGCGATTCTTGTGCCTATGGGGGCATCATATTAAATCTCACAGGGGCCCCTCCAAACAGCATTAAACCAGTCCTTTTATTATGATATTATATATTAACAATGACAGTAACATTTTAATGTTATCTCTTAATAAAAGGTGTCGTTATAACAGTTGCAGTCTACTCCAACTGGTTTTTTCACTTCGTCTAATAACTTAATTCATTGTTTACAGGTGTGGTTTTAATAAACAACATGATTTAATGTAGATCCATTATAGAAAATTAAGTCATATGCTGAAACCTGAATTATGACACTTTAGGGTTACATTTACAGCTAATACATCACATACAGAAGTGATTTTCAGAAGCATAAAGCCTTTCATCCATGTACTTTAGTAATGTTTTAATTTGATGTTATTCCAGTTATCTGTTATTTCCAGCGTCCAGACACCCAGGTAGTCATCTTGAATCTCTTTTCTGATTTTCCTCTTTCTCTCACTCTCTCATCAGTGCCAGACAGATCCTTTATTGAAAAAGAAAAATATCTCCTAAATACTAAAAAAATAATAAAAGGTTCAGATATATGTACAAATCACTTACACACCTGCTCATACATATACATGATCAACATCCACACAATAAGGAAAACATGTTGCATCTAATCCTCAACTTTCAGGTTTATAATTTGGAAGTAGTGGAGCTGTGTTTCTGTTGGAGGCTTAACGTTGAAAATGTGAGTGAGCCAAAGTAAAACTGAAGTGATTTGCGAAAATGGGAACCTGTATCATCTAGTGGAAAATCATCGACATGTTAAGGGAGACCATTTTATTACTGGTCAGGAGCTGAAGATTAATCTCCACAATGTAGGCGTGCATGTTTCCATCTCAGCACTTAATGGAAGAGATCATGACCAGGACCTCTGAGGATGCAGCTAGTCTGAACATCATATGGAAATTCAGAGGTCTCTGCACTAAGGATCAGAAAAATTAAACCAATCTACGGATCTGTTTTACATCACTGTGATTATATATATATATATATATATATATGCAACAGTATTAGTTAGAAAGGGTAGCCCATAATGCACTATCTTGGTCTTGGCAGTTGACCTTGTTGTAAAACTATTTTGTTTTTTGCTGTAAAACAACCATATTGAAATATTTGATCTCCAATATAGTTATTAAAATTATGCAGAAATTGTATAATGGTACCTGAAATGTTTCAGTCTAAAGCTCTGGACAGCTCCAAATTTGAAATAAATATCACAAAGGCAACTTTAAATCCTGCAATACTTTTGCATTAAGGTATCCATTAAATTTAACCTGTTTTAGACATCTTATAAATGTTTTATGGGAATGTACAATCATATTAAAGTTGCTCTTAATATTAATCTAAAAATCTAGTCCTCAGTTTTACGGTAGAATTGTTTTATTACCAGCATCATAAATGCTGCAGCCTTTGGAGGAAAGACATGCAACCTTTGACTTGCTGTAACTGTAATTAGGTAACCTTGTAAAAACATCAAACTGGCTTATTTATAAAGGCCTTTTTCTCTGATTAAATGCTCATGCTTTAGCTCAGCTACCCAAATATACAGCTTGTTATGTAAATAATTCAAAATAGACCACCATAAAGGTGAAAGGTTTACAGTTTTGATAGCATCTTAAGGAAACATTGGTGATTAATGAACATTAAACCACAATATTCATCAGAAATGTTGGAAGATGAAACTCCATGTCGCAGTTTCTGCCGGAGTTGCTTCTGGTTATAAGAAATATAGCTGGTAAACGTTGTTAGAAAATGCTTTTATTTGGTATGCGGTAGTCATGCACATTTTTATCACAGAGAGAGCACTCAGATGAAACAAGCAACAAACTCTCAGGGAAATCTGCTATAAATATTACATGATATCCATCCACTATAAGCCACAAAGTAAACCCACTCAGGAGCAGGCATACGTAATGTCTGAAACTGCATTGAGTGCATACCTATGTTTTATCCTCTGATAAATAAAAAGTCCAAATCAAGATGTTCAGGTTCATGTCTTTGAGGAATAATCTTATAACATATTTTCTCTCATCTGCACAGAGAGCTGCAGGACAATTCAGATGCTTTTGTTGAATTCCTCTCTGGATATTGTGTCAGTCTTCATTCTTAGGAAGTCGTTTGTCTTTGGAGCTGTTAGCGGAGACGATTTGGGAACATATTTCTGCACATTTTGTGCATGGGACATGACTCACATTGAGGTGCAGGAAAAACATGGTTCAGCATCATGCTGCTTGTTACATCAGTGACAGACTGAGAGGAAAAAATAAGCCAGGCCATGTCATCTTAATGAATCAACCTCTCCCTGTTTTCCAGACAAAGTGCAGAAGACTTTCATTCTTCTCTTCTAAAACAAATTCATTTTGCTGTTTTTCACATCAAATTCAAAGGATTCTACAGAAGTCAGGGTACTTTATAAAATGCAGATATGAATTGTAAGCGCCATTTTTGTGATTATCAGTTTAGTTCTTGAAAGAGTTTGGGTCCAGAGAAATTATAGCTGTTTAACCTAAGTTTGAATTTTCAGTTTGCCTTCAGGGCTTCCGTACTTGGAGAGAGAGGAAGTATGTGGTAATATGTGACGTGCTATGTAAAAAATAAAAACGAGCGGACGGCGGAGCTACACGGTTGTTTTACCGTTGGTAAAGCCAGACATCCGACTCAACGAGTAAGACAGTCTTCGTTGTCGTCCGTGTATATATAAGTGGTTAAAAAATTAAAAAATACGAAGAAAACTAGATAACCAGTACATGAATCAATTGATTTGAAAATCATTCAGACCAGACAGCAATAAAAAAGTACATCATCTCAGTAGCAGAAGGGAGAATAAAAGATGCATATTTCAGAGGCAAACATGAGTTTCACTCTGAGAGGCTGCATATGAAATGTTAAACCATTTAAGAACCAGTCCAAAGATCTGCAACCTTTACAATCCAAAGAGTCATGTTTTCCATCAGCAAGGCTGAAAAAGATTTATTTAGAGCCACAAAAGCCACAAATGACCTTTTGAAGAATAGAGTACTCAAATCACAAATATCCACTGAAGGAAATTAGCCATTTTCAAGAACCACAATTTATTTCTATTTTAGGTTTTAGAACTAGGAAACGTTCTAAATAATAATAGATACTTTATTAATCAGAGGGAAATTCAAGTTTCCAGTACAGTCGAAGCCAAACACACAGTAGACACATTCAGGTAATGACTATTCTGAGGTGTAGCCAGCCTGACCAGCGTGCCTTTACAGGTGGGAAGCAGAACAAAACACATGTTAGTAGTAAGAGAAGAAAATGGCTAAATGGCTCCAGAATGACTGTAGTTAGAGGAAAGATACAAAAATAAATAAATAAATCAAAAGCAAAGAAAGGCCAGTATTTTCTAACCTAGTAGTATTGTGAAAGCGCTGCAAAGCTCCACTGAGCTTTCGTCCTGGCATCATGTTCTACCAGGAGTGTTTCAGAACAGATCCTCTCTGTTCTGGGTTTGTGTCATCGCACCAGAGTTAGTGTACGAAATGACTGTGTTTAACTGCTTATATTCACCTTCAAAACCAGATTTTTCAATTTCTCAATTTCAGTTCAAGCCTATGCTTAGTTTTTTTCTGGCATTTTCCTTATAAAAAGGGATCTGTGGTATCGAATGAAATTGTACAACTTTTCACCCACGAGAAATCTCTCCTAATCCACGGCGTCAAGTACGAAGTGAGACCCTCTCTCTCCTGATGGCTTGGCGCTAGTCCCGCTGGTAATGAGGAAATGTTGATGTTTGAGAGCAGAACGGGATTCAGAGTCTGGACATGTCTACTATTACTTGTATAAAATTGACCAGATCCAATTTGCTTTTTATTGACTTCCTCCCTAATGGAGCTGCTCTGCTTGAGATTGTCGTGGTTTCAAAGCGGCAAAAACAGAAAAGCCACAGAATTGCTCTGATTGACTAGAGTTGCTGCTGCAATCAGCTGCAAAGCCACAGTGCTTTCACATTCAGTGGAACTAAGGGGTAAGACTAATACAGGTGCAGGAGTAAAGAAGTGTTTAGCAGACCACATTTTGGAGGTTCCACACAAATCTGGTTCTAATCCAGTTCTGGGGGGAACTCAAGATAAAATTTCCAAGACATCCTCCAACATCTGCAATTCCATTAAGTTCCTGTGTCAAATTTTGTGCATCACTGTTGGTAAAAGCAGAAAAATTTCCCAGACATATAGACACACAAGCCACATTTCTCTGTCTCGCTTTACCTTTGCAACAGAACAAAAATCGTGGATCGTGCTTCAAAAGTGAGTCTATTCTGAGGTGAATCTTGGCCTACCTCTGGTAAAATTCTCAATACAAACCATCGACAAGACCTATGCGGTCAGAAGCGACGGCTAAGTGGCTATATCCCCGAACGCTTTCAATCCTCCTGTTCCCCAATCCTCAACACAATAATATGTACATGTTCAGTCCCAAAGCTCCACCAGGTGTCAAAACTTTAAACCAGCCCGGTATGAAGTCGGGACAGGATGCATCGTGAGGCAATGATCTTTTATTTGAACACAATTTGAGGTCAATGAGACAAATAGTTCCAGAGATATAGCCAAAAATCTGATTTTTGGTGCCTAAACCACTGCCTGGTGGGGAAACAATAAATCCTGAAATCCTGAAATTCAATCCAGGTCTTCCCTTGGGGAACCAAACAGGTATACTGAGTATCAAAATCCATTTGTAAAAATTGTTTGAGTTAACACGCTCACATGCTGGATGTCCAGCGGCGGCAGATGCAGCGGTGGCAGCGGTCAGGGCAAAACCATAATTCCTCGTAACTCTGTGTTCAGGGATATAATAATTGAGTCATGCTGCTAACAAACAGATGAGCAGATATCACACCCCCTCATTCCTGGAATTAATCAGATTATCATGAAGTTGTAACCAATCTATCTAATACAATTGAAACAACATAAATGAAGTGCATTAAACTTTCCGTGGATTTAATGAATATTCACTCATCATTTGCAGTCCAGAATATACCAGAACTTATACTTATACTTATACTTATACTTATACTTATACTTATACTTATACTTATACTTATACTTATACTTATACTTA
>JBAMHX010000011.1:5928481-5954092 GCA_037177515.1 Pseudomugil tenellus
TGACGATGGATGACTGGAGGTTTCCTCAAGCTGAACTTGTGTTGGTTTTGTAAGAACCAAAAGTTCTGAAATAAGTTCAACTGGGGTTTCAGATCCTGGGCCTCCAAATGTTATTGTGGGGTTCAGGTTTCCAAATTTTACTGATGAAGTTTCAGCAAAATTTGGTCCCTGAACAAAGGGCACTTCAAAGACAGGCGCCAAAGGTTCACATCTCTTTACCTTTTTGCCTGGTTTGATTTTCCTTTGATTTCCTTTAAGTTGTCCTTTGAACTTACTTTGTTTCTCAGACTTCCTGGGCTGATTTATGCTTGTCAGGAGCTCAATGGGGATTTCTGATCCCGGACCACCTAATGTTATTTTTAGGTGATTCTCCAGGTGTTCAGAATACTTACAAACTGTCTGACTCTCATGATCTTCAGATGTTTTTGTTGGCAGTGCAGGAAATTACTCACTGTTCAACAAAACGTCAGAGTTAAACTCCCCTTTCTCCTGGAGAGTTGATGGACCGCTAGACAACTTTGGTAGTTGAGGAAATTCCTCAAGATAGTCATCATAGGTTTTGTCCATCGACTCTAGGTGCAGTTCCCAGATAGGCTCCATAAATGGACGCCTCTTTTTCTTGCGTGGTTTGTTTTGCTGTTGAAACCCTGTTGCATTTGGCTCCTCGATGAAGAACTTGATGTCTTGTGCATCAGGTATTTGATTCTCCATCAATGGTTTGGTGAAGGTCTGCACAGATGATTCTGCTGGGATTGAAGCAAGCATGTTCATCCAGCAGCTTGCTCAGAAGAAGTTTCTCCAGGTTGAGGGATCTGGCTTGCAGCTGGAGTTTGGGCAACGCTTTCGGTTTCCATTCCAGCTAAATCTTCTTCAGCTTCTCCGATGAGAGGCTGTGCAGAAGAAAAAGTCCCAGAACCATTTCCCAGAATCAGCCCAAAAGTAATTTTCTGGACGTTCTTACGTTTCTTAGAAACTTTGCACATTTTAGCCTCAGCATTGTCCATCTTACTCTGGTGTCTTTTGTATTCAGGTGTAATTCTTTCTAATGCTGGAAAGTTTTCAAACCAGAATAAGATACCAGAGTTGCTGTCACCTTTGTTTTGGAGATTTGGTGGAATTTCTCCAGCGTTAGGTGAGCTGGGAGACTCCTGGAGACGTTTAACATTCCAGACTGACTCCAGAGGTTTAGGTCTCATGACCTTATCAAGTTGTTCACTGTTGACTTGTTCTTTTCTATCCATTTTGATAGTTCAACAAATTGAAATTCGTTTCCTTTCTCCAAATACTGGAATCGGGATGCGTACTGAGATGTGTTCTCAAAGTGTACTGACCTGACCACAAAAGCAGGGGTTTATATAGGAACTATGGTGTTCATATGATATCACGGTTAATGAAAGGAAATTTGACTCCACTCTATCACTCTCACATTCTAGAATTGTTGCTAGGGACCACCAAATTGGGCTCCACCTTTCGTATGATTCCACCCAAGATTCTAAGACCTGTTGGTTGTTGCCTGGCAACGACTGCAACTCAAAAGCAGCCATTTCTGCGGAGAATTTCTATTGTAGGAGCACAACATATTATCACTTATAGAGATTCCTTGATCCATTTTTGGTTCTGAGTTTGTTTTTATGCATAAACCACATAAAAGCTGAACTTTCTCACTCCGAGTCAACATGCATCCTCGTTTTGTATAAATTGTCAGATACAGCACTATAGCACTATACAGCTGATTTTATTTTACATTTATTTATTTAAACTTATTTATGTAAACACCCCCAATCCTCAATTCCCCCAGTCCCTGAATACATATACAAATATAGAAACATTCAGGTATAACATCATTATGTGACACATCTTCAGGTCACAATCTTTCATTTGCACTTGATTTGAGGTGAATTAGATGAATAGTTTCAGAGATATAGCCAAAACAGTTTTCAGGTGTGAGCTCTCCCTGGAGGCCAACCTGAATATGATACATGGCTCAAGACTGAATCTGTTCATCCTCTCTATGATATATATGCATATGCACAACATGAAAAATCTAAATTGAATATTGTTCAAGTTATTGCTTTAACACGAAGGATCTGCAGCGAATGTGGTGGTGGTCGGAGCAAAACCATAATATCCCAGACACTGTGTTCGGGGATATGAAGATATATGCAACTGGCCAACATAAACTAACATCTGTCTTATCCAATAAATCCAATAAAATCCAATAAAATTTTCTTCGATGCTTTACCAAAACCATTATGAGGTATTGATCTGTTACCATGTGTGTATACAAGTAATCTGTATTCATAACAGTGCTCTGATACTATAGAACCTCATAACAATGTGAAAAATCTATGTCAAAATTAACTAAGTAATATAAAGAGATTAATCTGTGAAATTAACAAGTACATTTTCTATCCCCGAATGAAGTCTCAGGGGATATTATAGAACAGATCCTTTTGTTAACATGATAACTTATAATATTCAATTTAGAGTGTCCATGTTTTGCATATCCATAGATATCATAGAAAGGATGTTTTTTGTTCGTGGAATTTTCCCTTTTACATTATCCTATCCTACTTTTTTACCATGTCGAGTGGCAACACTTGTCCAGTAATCAACTGCACAAACAGTGGTGTATAAATCCAAGAAAGAATGTGAAATACACAAGCCTGTGCCGCACCAAGAACACCCCTGCCTGTTACCATGCAGTCTGCACAGATTTCCTGGTTGCACTGAGGATCTAGACGTTTGCCAAATGTGGGTGAAAAACATCAACAGACAGGACTTTGTTCAAAATCATAACAGCAGGGTGAGTGGTGGTCAATAGTATTTAATCTCATAATTGCTTAAGGTTTTATTAGTTGTCAATGTGTCCACCTCCAACTAACGTTAGCTGTCCAGCCAACGTTAGCTGTCCAGCCACAGTGGACTTTTGGTACCGTAATTTTTTCATTTAGTGTTGTAAAGCAATGTCAAAGTGAATAAATAAAACACTAGCACGTTGTGATGTAGCTAATAATACACAACAGTGAAGATGTATTGTTTGGTCATGTTATGTAGTACAGGTTTTGTTATTTATTGCTTAAGGCATGACAGGTGATGACACACCAACTAAACCACACTCTTACCCAATATTGCACATGGGATATTAACATAAAATAAGTTTGGTTACTTTGGCAAAAGCCTTTTTTAAAAAAAAAATATTAATACACTTTGTAAATGTAATCTCATATTTCTTTCTCTTTTGTATGTAGACAGAAGGTTGTGTCTTCTGCCCGTGACCCACCCAAAAGTAGATGCCATTCAAATGTCATATGAAGACCTGAACACCATTTTAAGAAAAATAAAATCCAATAAATCTTATTCTTGCTTACAATTTTATTCAACAGGTTAACCACCTAATACATTGTCATGTTTAATCCAATGTATATTGAATGTGTGAACTGTCAACAGGATGTAATGAAATATACCCAGTTTTTCACTGTCATTAAAGCTTCATAAAAGTCCAGACTGTTTCTTTTCTAGACTCCTCGCACTGTCATTACTCCATGTGCTATTCTGGTTGTATTTGCTGTCAGTACAAGATACTCCAGTCAGGCCTTGCGTCACATCTTGTACATTTTGTACTTAATCTTGTACAGTACACCTGCTGTGTGATTGAAACACTTTCTTTTATTAGCCCTGCAATCACAGTTCACTTTTACAACTTTTCCATCCCGTCATTGCAGAGTTAATTCGACATTATGGAGACTGTTAATTGTCTGTGGGAATCAGACAGGTGCTCTTACAGTAATCTGTTCATCAGGTAGGGTGTGTAGTATTTGGCCAATCCATCCGGAGATCAGGTCATTTTGACCCTCAGTGAGCGACCTGTGGCTGGGATTTTGTTGATCATCTGATGGCAGGCGATGTATGAAATATTCTTGAATGCCCATAAAAACAATGAATAACTGATCGAATGTGCAGCGCAAGAGAATGATTAAATTTGCTTTAAATCAAATATTGGTTGCCATCCTAGTGTACATTTATATTAATATACTTTCTGAATATATTCCCATAAGTAAACATAAATATCACAGATAATTAACGATCATCTGTGACTTTAGGCCACTGTCTAATGTCATTGATCCAACTAGCCATGGTTACACTGACTGTCACTCATGTTACTGGCGTTTCTTGCGTTGTGTCTCAAAGGTGCAATAATGTGGTTTTTGTAAACAACACTCCAGTAATGGCGTCACCTCAAGATGGCGCCACACATAAACCGCTCCTCGGATTAGTCTATACCGAGTATCACGATCCAACTGTGAAAATTGTTTGAGTTATCGCGTTCACACAAAGGACATCTGGTGGTGGCGGAGGTGGCAGTGGGTGTGGACGCGGTGGTCGTGATGAAACCATAATATCCCCAACACTCCACATTCGGGGATATAACTTTCTTGGGTTTCACTTCTGTCTGGATCCTCGTGGTGTTTCTAAGGTGTAAAAACACCAGCTGTAGCTCAGGTGGAAGAGCAGTCGTCTTTCAAACTGAAAGTTGTGATATTGATTCCAGTCTTCCCCTGACTAAATGTCGAAGCAAGACACTGAACCCTAAGCCCCCGATTTTCCTATCAGGGTGTGAGTGTGTGAATGTATACTATGTAGTGTAAAGCGCTTTGAGCAGTCAACATGACTGGAAAAGCGATACATAAGTACAAGTCCATTTACCTTTTACCAAGGTGAGTGTGGGGTTTATCCCAGGATTCTGACCACAGATAGAGGTATTCATCATCATAATCACCATCATTAGTCCATGGTGTTCCTAGATAGACCACACCTCTATTAAACACCTGGAAAACTGCTTAGATTCACTGTTTACCTTTATCGAAATGCAGTTACTCAGATATTACCTTACTCATTCCTTGAATTACGTTACTCTTTCCTAGATGAAGTGAACTGCTGTCGTTTAGACTCCACTAAAAGTAATTTGCTTTTCTTTTAGGATTTTTGTCTATAAATTTACTCAGGTGCAGTAACACACATCATCATTCTGACGTGTCTGTTTTAATCTCACATATCAGCTTTCTGCTAATTGTGAAGATATAATTTATTTTTGAGATAAAGACATAAAAAAGCCCAGAAAAATAAACAATTATTTAAAAATCATCTCAAAGTATTGTAATTCAGTCAGATCCTGGGTGTTGGGACTAATGAGATGTTAACATGATAACATGTCAGGAAATTACAGAAATGAATCTTCACATGAGAGGTGAATTTAATGTTCCTTTAAAGTACTTACAGACCTTAATGAAGTCTCATCCTGGCTGCAGTTGCACACTGAAGGTGACAAAGTCTCTCATGTCACACTTCTGTCAAATCTCTTAATTAGTCTTGTCGTCGATGCAAGCACCTGCAGGTGAGGCATGCACACCATCATCCTTCTCACACTCACACACACACACACACAGATACTGATACTTGTTGAAAATGCTACAGATAAGCAGCTCTCATTGGAGTGCAGGTGTGTACACACACGCAGCAGAGTGTGAACACACCTCCATCTTTAACAGGAAGATGCTTACACCCAGACCATCACCTGATGCTGCACTTACAGATGTTGTTGGAGGAGTCGAAGCTCTCCGTTACTTCCGCTTGCTGACTTCACTTATTTTCTGTCAAAGTCAGCTGGTTGTCTCCGACTTGGATCTCACATCTTCCCAAACAAAAAAAAAGAAAGAAATGGCTTTGAAACTTTGACATTAGCGTATATAAAATATGCAAAAAGGAAAGAAAAGGACATATGATTTAGAATTTAGATGATAAACTATTAGTTTGTTATATTTTCATCAAAATGTTTATGGAAATAATTGTTTTTGAATGATTATTAAATCAAAACATTACGAAGACACACTGTTTGCTCATTCTGGATCATTTAATAAACCACTTTGGCCCTATTTAATTTTTATTTATTACAATCTCACTGCACAAGTTATTAATCTTCTAAAAAACCCATCTGTCTTCTTCATACGTTTCCATTTTAAATGTTTTCTTTTAAAAAAAAAATCTTGTATTAAACTGATTGGTAAAGCTTCATAATTTATTGATTACATTTTTGACTGTGAAATAAATAGCAAAACAATGATTTCCAGTTTTCTGCCAGCCCCTGCCCATTCGGTCCTCACAGCATCTGTCCCCACTGCCAGCTGTCCTCAGAGCAGGACATCACTGTCTCTGCTCCACAACCAGACTGAAAATGAAACATGCAAACTCGCCATGATCCCGTCCTTACTTACAATCACATAGTAACGTTTTTACATGTACTGTGTGGAGGAAAATGTGTAAAAAGTTTAAAATACTGTAATATGTTGTAAACTGTTCATTGGAAAACATCTGCAGCGGCTGGTTAACATACTTAAAGTTACTTTTTGACATTAGTCTGTTTAATTTTGCCCAGGATGACTTTCCATTTGTTTTTCCACTGTTTTGCATAAAAGTCCATTTAATTTTTTTCAGATATTAATAGATCAAATCCATTTCATTAAAATAAAAGCTTTTTAGTAAAATATTTTGTTAGCAATTAAAATCTATTCAGTTAAGATTAATTACAATGAGTCCCATCCCTATTTCTTTTATAAAGACAGTGATTTCCTTCAACAATGGTTTATTACTGTGTTCTTTTCTCATGGTCATATTTTCTTTCATGATTTCATTAAGTTGATTCATTTTAAGTCCCAGTTTTCTTGTTCTGTGTGAATAAAGAACATTTCTGTTGATAAAAGACATTTGCACCCCTTTTTAAAGTGTTTTCTGGAAAATAACATCTGAATAACAATAATGTGAAGCAAATACGCAACAGAAAATCTTATTTTCAATCACTGATTAAAATGCTTAACCTGATTAACTTATGTTCACGTCTCAATCACTCAGTTACACGATACTACAAATAAAAATTTATAATAAGAGCAGCAAAACACCTCTGTCAAACACTTGTATGTCCCTACCAATGTCGAACTTAAACCTATCTTTTCATCAACGAACAAGGTTGCGATCCAGGGTGGAAGTGTTTCAGCATGAGGCTGAAAAAGTTGAGTTAGATGACCCAACTCTTATATAAAACTAAACAGAAATAATAGGAAAGCTTCAACATTTTAATAAGGATGATGATGATGAAGCATAGCTTCATATTCACGTCCTTTTAACTGAGTTGGCATCAAATCTGCTTCTCAGTATGTCTGATAAGAACTTTAATAGCTGCCAGCATGACACACTGATCAGCCAAGCACATCAGCATAGTGAGATCCAATATGTCACCACCACACAGCGTGCGTGCGTGTTTGTGAGAGTGTGTGTGAGTGAGGAAGGCTTAGTTACATGCATGCCTTGTTAGCGCGGGGTGTTAAAGTGATGGCAATAATGTGGAAATGACAAAAGAACTCACACTGAGATTTATATGAAGACATGAGCTGAGGGAGACATTCAGCAACATGCTACAGCATCAACTGTGCGCGTGTGTGTGAGTGTGTGTGGTTAGAGTCTCTGTAAAGATAGTACTTAAAGATCTGTATGTTCAGCTTTATCTTTTTCATCTAAATCTTTTTTTAACCTTGAAAAGAAAAGCACTGTCAGCGCAGACCTTCACCAAGCAGCTTAAGTAGGGATTTCAAGCCGTTCTCGTCCTTTCAGTTTACATGGAAACACCATGAGATTCCCAGATACACTGATAATGAATCCACAGTAAAGTCATAATAAAGTAAGAATTCAGATTATAAAGAGGATCTTTGTATAAACATAAAGTTCCTCTTACCAAAGCAAATTTGCTAAGTATAAAACAGCAGTCAGACCATCATTCTGGTTGCTGTGATGCTGAACAAGACAAGTTTAAAAGATAATGAATCCACAGTGTTTTGTCTTTGTGGTGCTTGTTACATGTTTCCTAATTTGTTCTCTTGCAGTGATGAAAAGTTATTCCTGTTCTGGAAGGTAGTACCAAATTGTTTCCAGGATACACTATTTCACGAAACATGTTGTCTCAGGGTGTTTCACAGAGACCATATTGAGCAAATTCATAATAAATAGCCCATGTAAGGGAACCAAAAAGATGGCATTGAATCTTGGGGTTGAAGAAAGACAGATTAATAAACACTGCAGCTGTTAAAAAAACTGCAGAAAAGGGAGAAATATGTTATTGTCAGTCTCGTCCTATACCTGGAAAATAAGCAGCGGAGAAAACTATAGGAAGTGCTCAGTCCATCACGCGATGTCCCCATGGTGGCATAACTAATGGGTGGCTAGACTATCCCTAACTATAAGATTTGTCAAAGAGGAAGGTTTTAAGCTTCATCTTATAGGCCCAAAGGGCAGAGAGGGTGTCTGCCTCCCGTACCCATACTGGGAGCTGGTTCCTTAATGTTGATAGCCGAAGACTCTTCCTCCCATTGTGGTCTTATAGACTCTGGGAACCACAAGTAGTTCCTGCAGTCTGACAGCGAAGTGCTCTGTTTGGAATATATGGAACTATGAGATCTCGGATATACAATTGAGTTTGGTCATGGAGAGCTTTCTATGTAAGGAGAATGAATTTTAAACTCCATCCTGGAATTGCAGTAATGCAGTCTAGAAGTAACAAAAGCATGAACTAATTTTTCTGCATCACTCTGTAACAGGATATTACGTAGATGGAAGAAAGTGGTTCTTGAAACGTGTGTCTTTGCTATCTTGTAAACTTCTGTCTTCTTGGGAAGTCTCCTGGATTTTCTGACCATATATCTGCATATTTACTGATAATGGTCCTATCTCACAAGGAGAAAGAATCCTTCACAACATTACTGGATCCAGATGGTGATCTGGATCCCTCCCAACATTTAATGGGATCTAGATCAGATCAAGACACATTCTCAGAAACCCATGAAAATCCATCAAGTAGTTTTTGCTTAAAATATCTAACACAAAAACAAAAAAGACGCAGACAATCAGGAAGAGGAAACTTCCTTGGGGGGTAATAAAGTAAATAAGGAGAGTTGTGGTTAAAATAACTACTTTCTTTTCTTTATGCACCACAGGACTTTAGTTTGACGTCTTTAATCCTAATATTTCATTCACTTTTAAATGGATATTTACTTGTAAATTGCATATTATAATTTTTATTTTTGCTTGGATATTTCTCAAGTGTGTTCTCTTTTAAGTATTTGCGCATCATAACTTTACTCGAACGTCCCAATCCCCTGATTAATAAGAAGCCTACATCCGTTTCTGATTTTCAGTCCATTTTTTAAGACTAAACTGAGCCTCATTACTGTAAAATAATATGTTCTTTTATAATACTAACGCTGGGTTACTTTATAAGCTTCTCCCCATTTGGCAGTAAATAAAGAAAAGTTTTGATAAAAGAGCTTCTTATATTTCAGCGTTTATTCTCAGATATGAATAATTTTTTAAATTTTACCATTAACACATAACACTTTTCATAACATTTTGCAGCTCAAAAGACTATATGAATAAGAGAAACTAACTAGAAGCACTCTGGGACCAAACACATCCATCATGTTGGTGTGGCGGTAACACCATAACCTGACAGCGAGAAGTTTGCTGATTTTAGGCTCGCTGGGAGGAGGTTCAAGCAACGATCCTGTGTGGAGTCTCCCGTGTACGTCTCTTCCTCCCACTGTCTAAAGACATGCATGTTAGTTTAAATTCTCCACAGGAATGTGTGTGAATGGTAGTTTGTCTCTGTGTTGGTTCCTGTGATGGACTTGTGGCCTGTCCTGCCTCTTGCCTGCTAACTGCTGGGATAGACTGCAGTTTCCTGTGACCCTGCACTGGACTAAGCAGCATAGATGATGAATGGATGGAAGCTGTAAATTCTCACCGCAGTGAAGAATCCTTTAAAAAGACACTCCAGGATCAAAGCGGTGTGCTGGATCACCCAAATCTAATGACTTCTTTTTCATTTCTGTATTTCCTGAAAGTTTAATAAATATCTGTTGATAACTTTTTAACTGTTAATTTAATCGTACTTGGCATTACGTACGACTCAAGAACCCTTTCAAATTTTATGAAACACTTAATAAAATAGTCATTGTTGTGAGAATATTCATCTTTCAGCACGTCAAAAGACTACAAATATCTCTTGCATTTACTACCCAGTGTTTTACCCAGAGACACTAAACAAAAACAACTAAACAACTCATCATCTTTAAAATTTTTGTCTCTGTTAGTTTATTAAGCATTTAGTGGTTTAGGGCCAAAATCCATGCAGGATCTGGTGGTTTGTAACCCACCAGATCCTTCAGGTCATCATAAGAAAGTCTTCTTTCTGTTCCCACAATCAGAACTAAACACAAAGGCACCGTTCAGTTATTTTTCTCCTGGAACAAACTCCCAGAAACCTGAGCTAAAACTCTCTGCTCTTTTATATCAAGGTTGAAAACTTTATTAGCTGCCTTATATTGAAATATCTGTTAAGTGTTTCCCCCTCTGTTTTTATTTAAACTCGACTTTTAAAAGTTAAAAAGCTCTCTGCACCCTGCTGTAATGATTTTATGTAAAGAACTTTGCATTGTAGCTGAAATGTGTTATACACAGAGACTTTCCTTGCCTTAAAATGAATCAAACAAAACACAGCAATTTGCAGATTATTATTATTATTTTAAATCTAAAGAGTACAGGAAAAGAACTTCCCGTTTTATTCCTCAGATGGTTTAATGGACACTGCACATAAAGATCCATCTGCTCGTAATACAACAGATCTGCATCCCGGTGTCCATTTACCCAGCTTGACTCAACATGAATTTGATTCCATTTAAATAGAAATCTGCAAATTCTGGAGATTATAAAAAAAGACATTGTATTAATCTGAGCTGTAGGAATATGATCAAATATGCCGTCAAAATCGGGAGGTGACAGAACATGGACACTAGAGGGCGCTGGAGGTTCAGCAATGACTCACCTTCAGCCTGTTTGCTTTTCTAAAACAGTAACATGTTTAAGGACCAACAAAAGTGCCATTTTTCCATCCATGCAACCCCATTTTGTCAGCAAATATTTGTAGCTCGACAGACTTCCCAACATTTTAAAGCCAAATACACCAGGAACAAATTTCCCTTAAAGCCATATAACTTGAATGAAACTGACATCCCGGTCACAGATCAAACTCAACTGAATTCATCACGTCATTGCCGTGGTTTGCGCTCAACAGAGAAAAATAAACATCCTCACACATGTTTGGAGTTATTAAAACTTTATTGAAATCAAGTAGCAGATAAAAACATTAAGGCAGACGAGCAGCGAGCATTGAGCTGCAAGATGGAACCTCAAAATTTAAGTATAGCTACAAGGCTTGATCCATTAATAAAAAAATAGAAAATTATAAAGCCAGACAAAACAAAGTGACAGCTTATGAACATATGAGTGTGTGTTTGTGTATGAGTTTTACTCTGAGTGTCTACATGCAGACGAGCTGTAGTCTCTGAAAGTGTTATGACTGCATTTTCAGACGTTTACTCTAAAACAGCAAAATGTTGGGGTTTTTTTTTAATCTCATGAGACTGAAGGAGTTTCCAGCCAGCAAATGAAAACTATGACTCAAGCAGCTCGACTCTCCAGCTGAGAGTTAGGAGGTGTCTTTGTATTTATTTCACATCGTCTGATGCATTTAATGAGTCTCTCTGTTGCAGGTTCAGAGGTCCGTGACATATCTGCACAAAATATTGACGTTGATATTTACAGCTGCGGTCAAATATGTGCTGCAGAACGGAACAGTTCACCCAGTTCACCAGCTTTTCCTTCACAAACTAATGCAGATATCTGCCATGAGCTGAACAACTCCAGCTGCTTAGTTTACTGTAGAAACGGTGAAATACATTTGCAACACAGGAAGAATCCATTTCAAACTTGATGAACTGACACTAAAATGCTGGAATAATGGTCACTCCTCTAAACTTTAGCTACAATAATCACATCTTGGTGATCATAGCGCCTTAAAAAACTGATCGGTCATTAAATGTTTTGTTGCTCCATTAAAACTAAATAGCTCGTAGCATTCCTCTACAACAGCACCAGCATCTAAATCTATACACAAACACCAGCTTTTCATCCAAATCTCACATCCCTGTTCCTTATTTTACTTCTGCCTCCACTTCTTTTCATTTACGACGTCCACGTGCTGCTGTAACGTTTAAGCTATTAGAAGCTAGCTTGGCGTAGCATAGATGCTAAAGAGAAGAAGAAAACTGCAGGGCTCAAAATCTAAATCTAATGATTTTTATGTTAGGCTATATTACTGTGCGTTCAACTTGTCCTCAGAACTCAGGATTTAAATTTTACTTTATTCATCATAACTACTTCATGCAACTTGTGCAACTTGTGAACATTTCACAAGTTACATTTTCTACAATTTATATTTTCTTCTTTTATGCTGTATTTTAAGTTCTTACAAATTCTCACAAAGTAAATATAAAATCAAAGCAAATATATAAAACTAGCAAAAATATAATTCCATGTTTTAGTCATACATGGATATTTCCTTGTACACAGAGCTTCTGAAACATGTTGCATCACTTTATGGTAAAAACTTTGCTCAGAATTTATATATGTTTTGCCTCCTTATAGGTACCAGGAAGAAGAAAATTACATTGTGATAAATTTGACATTTGACCACATATCACGTGGTAATAAATCTTAAATATCCTTCCCAAAAAACGTTTTGATACATTTTGTTAAAGGGCAAAGACCCTCATATAAAACAAGTGGGACTTTTCTTACCATGTTTCATGTGTTCTTCTTTAAACCGCTATTTAATGAAATGATTTAATATCTTAGACATTTTCAGCAAGTATCCCAGGCTGAGAGTTATGGTCCTTGTTACACTTGTTTCTCTCCAAATGGTCCACATAGATATATTTTTTCCTCTCCACTGCTGTGTGTGCATGTCCAAGATTGAGATTTAATGCGATATGTGAATTTTTCTATTAATGTTTTTTTTAATTTATGAACTCAATTATAATAAACTGGATTAATTTTGAGGAATTTTGAGCAAAATATGATTTTCTATTATAGTTTTTGAACAGATTCCAACTTTAAACAGAACCGTCTGACTTAATTCTAGGTCTGTTGTTTTGCAAGGACAGCTTGAAAATGGAAACATTTTACTTTATCAAGCAGCAGCAATGGCACCAACACTAAAATTCCTTCCACAATATCCGTAAAAGTCCTCAAATTCCTCCCCTGTGTAACACCTTTCAACAACATACCTCACCCACGTTCACAGGAAGCTCTGTTTACTTGTCTGTCCTCTAACAAAGACAAAAACTCAGCTGTTCTTCTCTTTTTCACAGCCTCTCAGTAAGTTTGCACAGAGAGACACAACGGACTGAACTTATTACATTTCTACATGTGACATAGATTCAACAGAATATCAAGAGAAACTTCCATGAATCCAAAGATCCAGCTATTGAGTTTTGAAGCACGAGATTAATTTAGAAATGCTCATATTTATACATAATGTAGAACACACGAACAAAAATGAAAACGAAGAACAATCAAAAAGAAAAAAGACAGCACAACAAAGATGGAGTGTTTTTGTCTTCATCTGCAGCCTGACTGCTTACACATGAACATATTTGGTGGTATGAATGATATATGATGGACTTTTACCTGTGAATCTATAGCCAACCCACACAAATCATCAGATTTTCCACCTTCTTGTGTTTAAATGCAGCCGGAAGATTTTTAAACAGACAGCAACATTTCTAGTATTATCCAGAAAAAAAACACAACAAAACAATTTTTTTTAAAACCGCAAAAAACAACGAAAAGAGACAACGGCTGATAGTTTCACCATTAAATTCATTTTTCTGTGTGTTTTATGTATATGTGTGTGTGTGTGTGAGTGGTAGAAACCGCCAGCTTTAGGCGGCGTGGTTTCACTTCTGGAGAGCCCAACCTCCAGAAACCTCCCACATCAGCACATCTCATTGGTTAGAGGGGGGGGTCACAGCAGAGCGTTGTGTTGTAGAACTGCCTGCAGCACATTTAGAATCCTTTTTTTTCTTTGTTTGCTCTTGAGCCAAAAAAAAGCAAGAAACACAGAGACATAAGTAAAATGTATGTTTTCATCTACATGCCCGTCCCTACAGCCATCCCTCTTGGGACGGCCATTTTTGTTCGTTAGTCTGTCTTCTTGGCCCACGCCAGGTCGTCTGATCGCGGTTTCTGCCCCGTCACATGTTCGATCAGTTGCTCCATCCGTCTCCAAAAACCCAACTGGTCCAGTGGATAGTTACACCAACCTGGGAAAAAACGGGGAAGAGAAGAAATAATGAAGATGTTAGGGAATGTAAGAGGAAAAAAGAAAGGCCCGCTTATGCTCGGTTACGTACGTGAATGTCAAACATTATCGTATTTTGCGCCCTCATACTTTCTGCTCCACTTCTTCAAAATGGAGAAAAACAAACCGTTTCACTTCGACAACGTCAAAATGTCTTAACTGAACCTGAACTGCTGTCTTCAGAAGCACATCAGTGGCAGCAGGACACTGCTGTGTGAAATCTACTCGGAAGGTGAACTCAGCATGCAAGGTGGGGAACGTGGAGAGAGATGGAGACTAATAAAGCTTTTATTAGTTTAGCCCACAGGTAAGGTATACTTCTAGAGCATCCAAAAAGCTTATGTGTGGAGTCGGAAAGGGGGGGCAAGGTAGCTGCTGGTGAGTAGCTTTAGATTTCACTTGAACAGATATGCTAATAAACATTAATAGCTGATGTTGATCATTTAACAGCTGTGTTACGTAATCTGCCTTAACCGTAGACTGTTTTAAAAGATGGACAGAGCCTCTGCGACGTCACCTGCGGGTTTCTGTAAAGCTAGATTCAAACTCATTCCACTGTTGCCATCTTGCTAGCTTCCCGTGTGCAGTCACTCGACAAAACACACAAATGGGCAAAGAAGTGGAGCTAAGTGGGGGGCTGAGAGTAAGGTGGATGATTGACATTTACAAACTTCTTGTAGCTAAGAGCTAATCTACTACCAACCAGGAGGTAACCGGCTAACAGCGGTAGGCAGGCTAAAGCTAAGGCAAACTAACTGGCTAAAAACTGTGTTTGTGTAACACTGACTGCTTGCTAGGAGACTTTGGATACCTTTCAATCAAAAGGACACGCTCACAATTTTGCCGAATTTCAAGATTAAATAACCCCACTCACAGCTGTCATGAAGTTAAACTTTTTTTTTTTTTTTTACTAGACTGTAAACATGGGCTGTGTCCAAATGTGCACCCTATGCCCTACCTATATAGTGCTCACACCATTTTGTAAGAACATTTTGTAATGTACTTTAGGAAAAAAGTAGTGCACTCAAAATTACCCACAATGCATCTTGAAAAGTAGTGAGCATCGATGGTCACGAGACGGGTAAATATAGATCACAATGCATTGCGGGCCGGAGCTTACAATGGCGGAAACTATACAAGCATCAAAAACATTTAACAAAAAACTATAAAGCATAATTTTTTATCGATTTTCTGCTCAATAAATATGATACAAAGCAAGAATAAAATGCGGTATAAGTAAATATGTCATTTTCACTCGAAATTAGATTGGATTTGAGCTTCGTGTCTGAATCACAATGAAATTGAGGGCACTATATAGTGTGCTATGTAGCCCTATGTAGTGAATGAGGGGTATAGGGTGCATATTCGGACACAGCCATGTTTATTTCTGCTGTAAAGTTGGTCTTTTTAACATAGGGGTGTATGCGGATTTGATGGGTTTTGGAGCCCCTAGTGGAGTGAACTGCCCTTTTTGGAACTTCTCCATTGGCTTCACTTTTGTCCAATAAACGTTACTGCTTGGTCGCCACACACTGAGGAAAGGGCAAAGGACTGCCCCAGGAGACCATCTTAGCTCTTCCAGACACATTTTTAGGTCTGCTGTTTTTTTTTTTTTGTTTAGTTTCCAAAAAACAAATGAACAGCAGAACACTTTGATGCATTTATACGTGCACAAGTGCAACACACACACACACACACTCTACATTCATGTTCAATCATCACTCCTTCAGAAGCAGCTCCCTCCATGTTGGAAAAGAAAATCCATCCCAGTGTTGCCACCACACACACTCATACAACTCCATGGAGGTACATGACACAAATGTACTTTTACTCATAAAGCTCACGTTAAATCACCTACACACACACACACACGAAGCAAATAGAAACATCCACATGTGTGTTGAAGTTCCCCCCCGACTGATACTGACATGCAACCTCATCACACCGTGTGTACAGAGCACATGCTGTAGCTGCAGGGATGTGTGTGTGTGTGTGTGCGCGCATGTGTGTGTCCCTTCAGTGACCCTTTCTCATTTAGACGACTTTAAAGCAGCCCGTTTTTGTTTGATTACAGTCTCTCTGTTCCCACTCCTTCTCCACACATTCCTCCCTTTCTTTTTATTCCCCCAAATTCCTGCTTCCTACCTAGTCCTACCCTCATCCCCACCTCCTCCCTCCCAACCTCCTGTTCCCCCCCACTCGCACCCCCCTTTCCTGTGAAGTTCTATTTGTTAGAACAGACAGCAGGTTAGCATTAAATATACATGGGGATTGTCAGCCGGTGGCAAACACAAAGGCAGCGAGGCGGGTCCCGGAGGACTCCAAGCCAGGCTCAGGCAGCGAGAGCATGGGGCTGACGCCGTCCCCTGTGGGAGACACAAACCCCCCACCCACTACTGCCAGCCCAACTCCCACCCCACATAGGTTAGAAACTGAGAGGAGGTCAAAAGGACTTGCGCACACACAGATGCTCGAGTTTGCAGATATACACAAGCGCGCACGTGTGTGTAGAGCCACACATCTGTCGTCCACTGGGGCGCAGGGTGACGTACAAGCTGAATCCCCCCTGTGCATCCCCCCTCTCACCCAGCTGCATGCAGAATGCTCAATGTAGGTCTATTAGAGAGGCCTTTCTGAAGACAGGCACACATTTTGTTTTAGTTATTTATAAGAAGCCAACAGACAAAAAAAAAAAAAAACAGCCACCATCTTACTTAAATCTGTTGAGACCGGCGAGTAAAATCCTGCGCTTCGCCCAGAGGCGGCGCTGTGTCGTACCTGTGGTGATGCAGTAGTACGTCTCGTGCGGCGAGACGTGGTGGATGCGGTGGTGTTTCCGTGGCAACACCAGATGCCAGTCCTGGAGCAGTGTGACCCAGCGAGGGAGGCCGAAGTAGGAGTGGCTCCACTTATGAATCTGATTGGTCAGTGTCACAAAAACTGCCAAGGCAAAGACGTAGCAGTCCCAGGGGTAGGACGCCGCCAAGGCCTCTGAAAGGTAATGGAGACAAAGAGGTTTGCACGGAAGAAAAAGAAAAGAGTTAATAGAATGATTGATCAAACTGCTTAGTGTGATGAGGAAGGAGGCACTCCCACAGAGAGGATGCTGAGGAGAGCCTTGAAGAGATGAAGAGGATGAGAAGTGGTAACAAGAGAAAGATCTGGAAGATGAGATGATGTGGAAACACTGAGTTTGTTACGCAACATCCCCCATTAGTCCTAAAATCTGAGTCAGAATCTGAATTATGTCTCGTTTTTAACTTCAGTAGAGCATTTAGTACTAAATGTTACGGTGTCTTCTACTGAACCAATAAAAGTTTGACGTTTAAATATAACTATGAACCAGTACCATAAATCTTTAACCCCCCTTATAATTCCACTCAAAAATAGAAGTACACATCATTCCCATCATGGCGTTGTGGGACTGAACGACCTACGTGTCCCGATTTATTTAAATCATATTAAGAAGCAGGTGAAGCTCAGCTGCAGGAGGATGAGGAGGAGGAAGAGGAAATGATGGTGGGAGAGTATTCACTGAATGAGAGACTATGTAAAGGAAAAATCTGAGAGATAAGGAAGAACTTTGCATGAAACACAAATTTCTACAGGTCAGCACGATGCTAACATGATGGGTTGCTAACATTTCCAAGAGATTTCAATCTAATTTTGCTCTGTCCGCTTATTTTTAATATATAAAATTGAAGGTAGAAGCTGAATCATTTTAATCCCAGTCAGCATGCACACATGATGTTTTTGGCCTCAGTTGTCAGATTATGAGGCTCAAATAATGTAACATGAATGTATCAATAGAAAAAGCAGCATAAAACCAGCTACAAGTTATTTATAAAAAAAACAAACAGATCAACAGGGATTAAACCTTCCTCATCTTCAGATTATTCTCGAATGGAAAAATATTTGCATTGAAAGAAACCCAACAGAAACTATTTATAGATTTATACTTATTTCTACTTTATTTATTACTACTATTCTCACAAAACCAACTGCAACTTAGCTGATTTTGCATCAGAAATGTCTTCTTGGCTTTATTCCAGCCATAGAGGATCATTATTTTCTGCTGTTCTGCTCACTTACTGAGCTTTGGCTGATTCTGATTCACATTACTGTCAATTTAAGCAGACAGAAAGTTGCTTCATCATCATTTCATTGGTCTCTTAGCAACATAATAGTGACAGAGTGACAAAAGTTGGATTGTAAACCTCCTGACAGAAAAGTCTGAAAACTTTGGTAAAACACCTAAAAGGCAAGATATTCATCACAGTTTACTCCAGAGTTACACACCACTGTTCCTGAGAAGCTGACAATATCATTGATCTAGTGGAGTTTTAAGGGTTAATTTTACAAGCTCTTCTAATCAGGTAATGCAAATATCTGCGGTTCAGGACAGATGATGTCAGATCAATAAGATTTGGTTACCAGATAACGATGACACTGACAGATCTATTGATTCTATCGTTGTGATTTATTTGATCATAACAGAAAACATGCCGAGGAGAAGCATTTTCTCCACAATCAGTCAGTAATCAATCAGTAATCCCACTTCCAGTTTAAAACCATAAAACCTACAGATTTATCTACACACACAGAAAGATATTCACACATGTTCAATCCAAAACAAATAAAACTGAAACAAATGTAAGGATAAAGGTCAATAATAATCTATTATCAGCAGCTGGTGAAAGGACAGTGCCACCCTGCCTCTCAGTTTCCTTTTTTCTTCCTGC
Organism: Pseudomugil tenellus; assembly: GCA_037177515.1. Classification (NCBI taxonomy): domain Eukaryota; kingdom Metazoa; phylum Chordata; class Actinopteri; order Atheriniformes; family Pseudomugilidae; genus Pseudomugil; species Pseudomugil tenellus. The sequence goes on from JBAMHX010000011.1 coordinate 5,947,526, forward strand.
AGATGTTTGCTTCCTTGGTTGCCCCGTTCCGCCTCTCCATCCACAGCTGTGCAAATAGCTCAGTGGGAACCATGGTGGGAACGCTACGCTACACAGCTGCTGGCTATCACCTATCGAACTCTCCGGCTAAACGTCCGGTTTTTGCAGCCACACAGACAACAATACCAGTTATTCTTGTCCTGAAGCAAAATCTCATCATAATCTGTCATACTGAGCGTTGGCCTTTCTGCTGACTCCTCCATCTGCACTTTGCCTTTGTAAAAAAAAAAAAAAAACCTCTTTAGTAAAATGAACAGTTTTTTTTTTTTTATTTTGTTCATCTGAGATCAGCTTCTCTTTACACCTGGGGGGGTCAAGTCCGGTCTAGCTGATCTACCCTCCTGTTTTAGATGCACCCCGTCTCCAACATGCATGAAACTGACTGACTCCATAGCCGGCCTCTGAAACAGCTTGTTTCAGCTTTTATTTACACTATATGTAAATGATCTTCCAACACCAAATGTAAGCAGACAAAACTGAGATCATTAGGCGTGGCAACAGTGCAATCCTGTGTCACATGACTGTGGCGGCTGTATATCACATGTCATGATGGTGCAGCTAATATTGATGTTTGGTTTTATTACCTCCATTAAGGAGGTTACGTTATTGGCGGCGTTTATCTGTCTGTCTGTGTACAACATAACTCAAAAGGTTATGGACAGATTTTCATGAAATGTTCAGGATATATCCAGAACGGTAAGATGAAAAAGTGATTAGATTTTGGAGGTGATCTAGATCACCTTCTGGATCCAGGAAGGTTTTGAAGGATTCTCATGTTATTGCAGCTGATGCTTCCTACAGGCTATTTATGTCTGCTGTTTTTCACTCTGACAAAGATCATGTGTGACTGATTAATATTTTGGGATGCAAGTCACAATAGGGGGGGAACTGTGAGCTTGGCAGAGGTTTGCATTTGCTTTTCTAGTGTTACAACTGGTTTAACGCAGTTTACTGCGCATCACGTTTTATTATCTTCATGCCACTTTTTACATTTAGTATCAGTGTTGATAAAAAAGGACCATAAACTAACGAAATAACGGAAAAGTTTGGTACGGACCATCACTATTTTAGGTTGCTGAGCCTGGGTCACTTTAATAATCTACACTTCTTCCCATGTTTTGTCTATTTTAGTTAGTTTTATTGTTTTCTACTACAGTTAGTATGATCCAGTTGTTCTTTTTTACAGCTGTTATAGAGAGTTTAAATTTTGCCATTTGTGCCCTTTTTTATTTCAGATGTGTTGATGGGCAACAGATATAGAACAGTCTTGAGGCTACTGATAAATCTTCATTTCCAATAAAGATTGAAACAAATAAAAATCATGAATCTGTGTCATCGTTTGATCTTAAGTTTAATTTTGAAGATGTGATTGTAAGATTTCCGCGCTGCAACTTCTATCCCTCCTGAGGTAGATGTGACAGATGACATCCGCGTCACGACCCACTGAGGAGCAGCTGTAAACAACATTTCTGGAATATTACATCCATGTAAACTATTGTTGACGCCTGAACTGCACTCGGATGCGGACGCAGCTCATCAGTCCGTCTCCGCCGCAGCACGTCCGTCCTGCTGCTACAACTCTGGTTATTCACTGGAGTCTTCTGCGGGCATGACTTACAGCTGTCCTCTTTGTCTTCCTCCACCCCTCGTCTTCTCTCTTCTGGTTAAACCCACAATCTCTTGACCTGGGTTCAAGTGCAGACATGACAGCTGGAGATGTCAGCTTTCAATCTTTACGTCTGCCTCTGTCTTTGTCTGGTGAACGCTTGACACCATAAGGAGCTTGACATGACAGGTTTAGATGTCATCTCACCGCTACATGACCCCGCACTGCCCCCACCCCGTGTGCTTTCCCGCTTCCCCTTTCCTCCAAGCGCTCTCAGCCGCTGTCTCAAACTCTTAGCGGCGACCTCTTCAGGTGCGGACATGACGGGTGTAGATGTCACGATGTCTCCGGCTCTGTTCTGTGACCTCATGACTCCCTGCAGTGGCTGACAGGACAAGCGTGGAAGTCACCCACAGACTGACCATTCCCCCCTCCCATATTCTCTACCCCCACTAGTCCTCCCTCTCTCATCATCCTCTTCCTCCTGAGGCTCTCTCCTCTGGCTCATCTTGACCCTTTTCCCCCATTTTTTTAAAATAGGATCCTTCGTGTTTGTCAATCATTTCTCCAAATGCATAAAAGTTACACCCGATTTAAATGTTAACACTTCATTTTCTTCCGTTTTAGCTTTTTAAACATTTTAAACATTTGACATTTGTAACTATTAAACTTAATTAAACTTATTAAAAAATCAAGGTGGCCAATTAAAACACCAAGAGAAAATAAGTAATAGGAAAAGCACCCTGGAAATCATTGTAACAATTGTTATTTATCATAATTGTTGATAATAATAATAATAGAGCAAGTTCGGCTTTTATTATTTAGTTGTCTGAGCTGCTCGTTTGCCTTAATGTTGCTGCTTCATCATCTTCTTCCATATAACCTCAAACTGTTTAAATGTGTTGAAGTAATGACGCTTTGTTTTACAGACTCTGTCATGATGACGCAGTGAGGTGACAATTTCACAGCAGCCGTTTACATGTCCTCCTGTTTGCCGTTACGGTTGCCCTTCAGCATTCAGAGAAGTTGATTTTTATCAGAGATGCTCACTTCCAGATGCTTGTGAACAGCTTAACCCTGCAGCACCATATGTACCACCACCTTTAGCCCCACTAACTGATGTCAACTCCCCTGCTCTCCTCCCATTAGTGACCTTTAAGCTCAAGTAGAAGTGCAGACATGACAGGTGGAGATGTCACCTCCGAATAACAGCTTTCTCGGTTTTTCCCGCTGATCCTCTTCCTCCCATTCCTCCCTCCCTTCTCTGCACTCGCGGGGTCAGTGCTCATAACTACCAACAAACTTGCCCCATGCCGTCACACAACTTCACATACTTGCGCACCTTGCAGCACTAAGACACTGCTGCAGATTGTTCCAGTGTGGAGCTGACCTTCTCAAGTCCTTACCTTCTCTTTAAACCTTTATGACATTTACTTATGAGCATGTTGGCAGAATATTTTGCATGTGCTCAACCTGTGAGTGGGTTACCTGGTGTGTATGTGAGGAACTTGTAGGCCATGTGAGCCAGCGGGAGGATGGGGATCATACAGTTGTCACCATTAGTTTCAATGAAGTCGTGGCGAGTGATGGCTGTTGGATCGATGTGGTGCTCCCTAAATGGTCGAATAAATGCCTGCAAAAGCAGAAACAGAAAGGAAAATCATCCACGATTAGCAGATAAAATAGCTCCATTTGTGTATTTATACACTATCTAAGCTTTGTAAAGCAGGTTTATTTGCACTGCACGAGTGCTTTACATAAAAACATTAAAGCAAAGGAAAGACCTGAACCAGTTAAGGACCAGAAACTCCAGTCTGTGCAACAGGTGTCTGAAATCTAAAGTACCGAACGCAGCACTTAGGACCAGCACCAGGACTGATACTTGACCAGAATTAGACCTGATGTCATTCAGGATTTTGACCAGAGCTGAGATGAGGTGAAATTCATCGCCATGCAGGTGAAACCCAACACGGGTGGTGACAGCGGCAGTGTTGCACATCCTGGATCACTTGTCCCTAAGAAATGCGATTGGTTACAGTATTGGAGGGAATTTTTGCATCCTCACTGAACTACATGACAAATAATGCATGAAGGATGAGGAGTTGGGCGATTTAGCTCGAAATGACAGAAATCTCGTTAACTTTACAGAAGAAAAAGAAAAGTTCATCCTATTTTTAAGACAAAGATCCTGAAATGAAAGAAAAAGAAGCAAAGTTGCTCCTTGTGTGTTGAGTCCTGTACACAAGCATACAAGGATCAACTTAAACTTAACCAAGTTTGAATGGAGAGCATTATTCAGCTTTTACATCGATCTGCAGATGAATCCACTTTCTACCATTTATCTGGGGGTGTAATGATTAATTAAACTACCGTTTTACACCAATTCAATTATTAAAGATCCAAATTTAGAAACAGCTAAAAACGCAAGATACAGTAAAGATATAATACAAATCCTTAAAAAAGAACAATAAGACCAGTAAAACTATTTATTACAAAATTACCAAGGCAGCGGAAGTCACAGCTGTAGTCCTAAAATAAAACTATTTTGATTGTTGATGTAATCATAACTAACCTGACTAATTTTTTTTTATTAATTTTTTTTTTATTATTATTATATGCATATACAGGTATATACATTTTCTTACACTTTACCTTCATTTGCTCACCCACTCCTCTTTTTGTTTAATTTTTTTTTCCGTTTTGTATGTATAACTTTCCACATCTCCTCACCATGATAGTTTTGGTTGATTTCTAAACTGACACTTTATTAAATTAAAATAAATTAAATCATCATATTGCGATAATATTAGTACTCAGCCGACAGTCTTCCCTGCGAGCCCCTTCCACTAATATGGAGATATCAATATGGAGAAAAATCTGAGGAATGTTTCCAACACCTAGTAAATGCATCACACCAAGAATTAAGACAGCCCTGGATTGAAAAGGGGTCTAAGCTGGTGCTCGAAGGTGGAATAAATGTTTTTACATCATATGTGGACACTTTAAATTCTCTTCTTATTGCAGACAATCGGTTTCAAATGTTTTGTTAGGATTTAAACATGGATTCATTCTCAGCACACCCCACTACGCCGAACAACTGCCAAACCCCATTTTCAGCATCTTAATAAAGCAGGAAACAGCAGTCAACCTGAGCTCAAACACTAAAAAACACCCAAATGACCCACAAAATTGGAAAAATATGAGGTTCAAAACACACTCACAGACCCCACCTGTGCTGTGCAGAGGCAGACACCTGTCTGTGAGAGCATGGGGGTCTCAAATGAAAGACTGAATCTGAATCTCAGTAGGTCCAGAGAGGACAAAGAGAAGCACACCCACAAGCACAGGATAAAGGTAATTTATTTCCCTAGGTGGAAAAAGTGAGGAAGGCAGGTTTGCATGTGCTTCTGCACAGTGTGTGCGTGTGTGTGTGGAAATGGACACAACAGCATGAAAACTCATTATTGTCATGTTAGCTGTACGGAACAATGGCAGCCGCCCGTCTGTGAATATCATTGCTACTTTCAGCATTTCTGGCGGCACCTATCTGTTGACATCTTTGTAATTACGTGTCCATCTCCATTCCCATCTGCCTGCCTGCCCCCCGTTCCCAGCTTCCCTCACTCATCACCCCCTTCTCTCGCTACAACCCTCAGCCAGATGAAAGGCCGGCTAAGCCGTGGAGGTTGTGCCGAGTGGGGCGGCTCCCAGTTAACAATGGGCCAATGGTCGCTGCGTGTCCTCTAATCCCACACCGTTTAACGGCATGCCTTCCACGACGTCCGTTAATCACCAGCTCACATTGCCCATCACCCCAGCAACCGACGCTGTCCCACTGTTTAGGACGACACGTCCTCCACCCCTTTTCTATTTTTTTTCTCCTTCCCACTTTTTTTTCCAAAATAAATCTTCTCTCAGTTTCTGTTTCCATCTTTAGAAGTAAATCTTTTGCTTCTTGTCATCTTATCTCCCTCATCCAGTTAACATTTGAATGCATCAGCCTTTCCAGGAAATAAATGTTTGTTAAAGATGTTAGAAGAAAGAAAATCAAGTGCTGGTGTAGGAAAACAGAGAGAGGCAGGATCTTCAAGCATATCCTTTTACTGGAAGCACATCTGGTAAATTTCAGTGTGAATTGAGCATCATTGGGAACTAATGAGCATGACTTTGTCCTTAAAGTGGTGTCATTAGAGGACTGCTAAATCCTTGTTGAGTCAATTAAAGCTCAAAGACATCACGAGTAAAGAAATACAGCGTAGCCCGGAGCCTCGCCAAGGAATTGTTTTAACTACGACAGGGAAATCGTGGTGCTCTTTTTAAGATGGAGCTGCAGTTATGTTGCTGTGGTGAAAAAAATAGGCTCATATCAAAGCAAAGTGATGTTTTAACCATTTCTAACTAAAAATGGAAATAAACAGTGTTTTATATTATTTCTGAGCTCCATCGTGTGGAAATTTATGAATAGGCTGTATGATAAAGCTGTCACCATAAAATATGTCATACATTAATATTTTCTTGGACCTCCTTTTGATTCCAGCAGCATTTGCAGTTGCATTGCTTTAAGAAGCTTCTGCAATAGCATAAGAAATATTTCAATCCAGTGTTCTCAACTTGATCTTGTATTTAAGAAGTGAACCTTTAGATTTGAACCTTCAGCACATCCCAACGACTAGCTCAATGGGGTTCAGGATAGAACTGGTGAAAAATATTTCTCCTGTTCTCTGAACCTCGTAGAATATGGCCGTCCATCAGAGAAAATTGAATAACCTGCTTATTTAGTATAAATCGAGGATCAGCTGATCTCATGCTTTGGATGCATAATGTTGATGAAACTAGACCTGACCAACTCCCCTCTGGGGGAGTGTGGACTGTTTCAGACGCCTGGCTGCTGATCGAGATCCCGGTGCCGTTTGGACCGTAGA
>JBAMHX010000011.1:5955024-5983281 GCA_037177515.1 Pseudomugil tenellus
TCTATTGTTCTCTTTACCTGCATGTGAAGCCCTCTGAGACAACTTGTTGTGATACTGGGCTATATAAATAAAATGGACTTGACTTGACCAACTCTAACAACCAGATCATCACAATGCATCCCCAGGTACAGTAGGCACTGGGCGTCACTTCACCTGCCGCTATGCTTACCTTGATGCTCCATCACTCTGGAACAGGGTCAGTACATGATTTCATTGATCCAGATTACAATCGTTATGTTCATGTGGCATTTTCCTTCAGTCAGCTGTTCAGCTTCTTGAGTTCATTCACATTATAAAACAGGTCACATAGGAAAATGTTCTTACTCCCACAATTAAACTGAACTCTATTGCTGTTCTTTATTCCATCCAGCTTGAATTTCCCTCTAGGGATTAATAAATTATCAATTATTATTATTATTTTTATTATTATTATCTGATTTGACCAAATATTGAAAAGATCACCATCACTCAAGATGCTTTCCCACTACATTTCTTCCTGGGAGACGATGACTCCCTGCTAACCTAATTTTTAATGTGTTGGACAGCTCTTAACCCAGTTTTAGTAGTTTCTGCATCTCCTTAGATGTTTTCTCTGCTTGATGCTACTTGTCTGACCCTTCTTAAGCAGGTTTTTGATAGACAGGACACCCATCATGCTAAAGATCTGGACGTGTAGCTCATGCTGCAATTTGTTTTAGTCTACAGGCAGTGCTCAACAGCAAACCTTGCAGTAAAACAATTTCCATTTTGATCCTTTAACATTAGAATCTGATCTCAGAAAAGCTTAAATTAGGCTGATATTTTTAGTTGCTTTTTGTGAGTTGATCTGAATAAAAGAGATTGTATTAAATCAGTGGATCAGTGTCTCATATCGATCTTTGGACCCTGAATCAAATTAAATATCACTGAAATCATCATCTGCCAACAACGAGTTATTATGCATCTAATCAATATGTGGTATCGTTATGAAACTCATTTACAGCCTTTGTGATATCACTTGTTGGGCCATTTTGCAGAGCTAAATAACGGGCTGCTGTAGCAATAGCAATTCCAATTCCTCTGAATCTGACTGATTGCAGACAAAGTTGTTTCCAATAGCAGGACACAGTGACACCGCAACCATATGGTAGGAGATTTATGCTGGTTGGGAGTAAATGCTAAAGATTTTAAGTCAACATGCACAAAACCACATTAATGTTTCCACACTGTCTCACAACCCTAGCAGCTCCTTAGAGAGGTCTCTACTATTACAGACAACAGGAAGCAGAGTAAAGACAAGGACATGAAAACACAAGACATACAAAAAAAACAACAACAACAAAAAAACACATAAAGAACAAGAACAGTAGCCTAAACTGTTTCTTCTGAAACAGCAGCCGCTATTAGCCTCAGGTGTTCTGCTTCGTGCTCCTCTTTCATATTCAAACTAACCTTAAATGGGAGCACAAGCCGCTTTTATTCTCAGACTCTAAACACACACACACACACACACAAAATGCAACTAAAGTGTATTTTTTTTTACCCCCACACACGTAAACACACTTAATTTTCCACCGGTCTATTGTCACCCCTCTGTTCTCAGCAAAAGTCCATTCTTCTCTGCCAGTAAAAGTCTTTATTAGGGGTCTCCTACAGCGTCTCACACACCATGCAAATCAGTGAATGCTGCTGAGCCTTTGGTCCCGGTAACTACCCCAAACCTCAATACATCATACATAAACATCAACACACATAAGCATTCAGCAAGCACAGCTGCGCCAACTCGTCTGAAACCAGAATTGACAGAATTTAGAAAGTCATACATGATGTGATCTAACTCTGCTTAGGAACCAGTAAACAGCTGATAAATCTGGGGGGAATCAGTAACAGAATATTGTTTACTTGTTTGTTGCGGGCTGAAACATGTAATTCTACCTTAAAATTCCACCTTAACACTTTTCAAATCCTGAGATACGCTTCCTTTATGAATATAGATAGACTACTGGATATGTCCACTGGGTCTGTGTGCGCCGTGGACTTTCTCGCCCAATTTAGTCAACTGTTGGTCTGAAACCTTAGTTCCAATGAACAGGAAAGCGTGGTTGCTTCGCAGTAGCACTTTTGCACCTTTTTGGTCAATGGAGGTGGTTCCATCATGTGCAAAGTTTGGCTTCTGAAGCATCCTGAAAGTGCAGCCACTTTCCGCTTCGCTATAGTATACAACTGTTCTATTCAGACAAGAATCCAGAGTAGAGGGTATAATTCAGGCGTGAACTCAGTCGATGAAAAGCAAAGTTGATCCAGTCAAATTCACAAGTAAAAGACTACAAACCCGGACTTTGGATCACATTTTACTCTAAACATCAATATTTCCTCATTACCAGGAGGGGAGAAAGCTGCTCCGCTTTGTATCACTTTTCACACCACACATCCCTGCTATAAAGAAATAAAAAGCAGGCAAATTCCTGTTGGCACCCCTGGGGACGTGAGCTGGTCACACTGGCCAAATAACTTCTGTACTGGTTTATTGTTTCTTAAAAGCCTACAAGTACTAACTATTGCGCAACAATGTAATTCTTGTGTGGCTGTGTGTACTGAGAATCCAGCTGGTCTCAGGTGGATAGTTTGACAAAGCAAAGCTTCCACGTTTAGTAGATCTCTGCGGTCCCACCGCAGCACATGTCAGAAGCATCTCATTGAGGCTCGCTGCAAAACATGTGTGTCAGGTCTATTAGTGATGAACTTCCAGACAAAGTGAGTCTCAGCTGTTCAGATGGATCCTGACAGAAAATCTGAAACAGAAGCTGTGAAAAGCATCCAGTAAATCTTCAAGTAATACATTACCTCAAATATGCACATTATAATAATAATTAGCATTTTAATAATAATGCACAATAATAATAAGCACATTTGTGGATTACTGAACTATCCAACGATACCAGTTTAGAAGTCAATTAATCAGGACATCTTTGTTTTTTTCACCTTGGACATGAAGTGGACTGGAAGTGGAGATTTTATACAACACCACAGATCTTTGTTACACAGTCAACAACAGAAAGGAAGGTATGGACCAAAATATCAGCAGCTTTAGGTGTGGATAAGGAGTTTAACATAAATATACTTTATGTTATATAATCTTGCAATTCGCATGTTTCCAGTGCAAAGTGATGTACAGCGGAGTTCATAACAAAACAGCAGCACACACGGAGCATGTGCAAATTAGCTGTCTGGAAGAGACAGTAGATCTATTTCACAATAGATGCTATTCTGTCCTTCCACCCACTTTATATGAAATAAAAAATAAAATAAAAAAAATTATAATAAAAATAAAAATTAAAGTGTTCATAAATGTCAACTAATGTGGTCAAATGCAAATAAATAAAACAAAACTAATCTATTTGCACAGTTCAGAGAGAAAAATAAAACTTTTCGATGAAAGGAATAATTAAACATGGCAGCGTCTGCTTCACGTAACATGAAAACATCAAATTTTTTAGTTCATATGTACACAAGAAACAAGAAAAAGGCACCTTCCTTATTCAATAATGACATGATACAAACTCATATTTAACTCCTCAATGAGCATTTCTGAGATATTTTCTGTGCTGCAGCTAAAAGTTCAAGTTGCAAATTACATGAATTTTCATGAAATTGTGAATAACACAGCAGCATTATTAATCATGCGCTGAAAATATACATGTGCAGCATGAATAATAATTCCTCTAATTGGAGTATTTCAGCTCTCAAAATACACATTAGCTTTAAAATTTCAACAAATCATTTATTTATGAATAATACATAAATACAAAATCAGTGGATGCAAAACACACACACACATTCTCATCCCATTAATCAAAACAAAGTTTGTGTGAACCAATCTGCAAGCTGCACCTGATCTCCTAATTTCAATTGGATAAAATGATAATAACCTTTACTCTAATTGGCTGAGTGAAACTGAGCAAATGTGTGTGTTAATGTTAATGTGATCGTGTGTGAACAGTGCACATGCACCTTGCATTTGTCTTGTGGCACTGTTCGGTGACAGTCATAGAGATTCAAGGTGAGGTTGTTGACATTGTGTGAAGATGCTGAAAGCTCTGGACATTAATGTCCATGAGGATATCTTTTTTGTTACAGAGGCATTTCATTTTCAGGTTGCTATGGCAGTCAAATGACTCTGGAGAAAAGGGTGGAACCACCACACTGCCATGGCAACGTAGCCCAGAGAGAGATGGTACACAGAGTTCGAAGGGACAGTGAAGCAACACAGCATCATTTCCTTTCTCCGTGAGTCATCAAAACTAATCTCACACATTTCGAATTACTTAAACAACAACAATGCAACCTGCATTTGAATTAAACAAACAAACTTGAAGACAGAGCGGAAACATGGAGCTGATATTGGACTCATCTGATGCCAAATTATAGACACACATCCACTGTACTGACTTCTTGACTAGAGATCCGTGCAGAACAGAGGATGTTTCCACATGTCTGGAAGCTAACTGGCCATGCTAACATGTAGCATAGCTACAATGATGGAAACAACTCCACTGAAAGACTCTACCAAGCAACAGGTATATGTAAGAGAAACTTCAGAACATCACTCTCCACAGTAGAGCCTCTGATTATTTCTCCACATAGTCAAGGAGTCATACGAAAGCAGAGACTCTGCTTATTGCAAAGATGTCTTTCTCATCACTGTGGGGAAGTAAACTCAAAGCTAGCAGGTAGAATCACGAATTATTTTTACTTTTGCCGTTTTGTGGTAAAAAGTTTTATTCCAGCTCATAAAAAACATATGGTAGTGTGTCTCTTATGATTCTGCCGTTATTTGTAATTAATTATTAAGATCCTGCTTGTTTCCATGCAGATAAAGGAGATTTTATGGTGAGGTATCTGCTCTTACTTTCATATACTCTCTTGGGCTTCACTTCATTCTGAATCTTCATGGTGTTTCTGCAGTGCATGTGGGATCTTGTCCTGGATTCTCCTGACCATGACCATTGATAGAGACATCCATTATCATCATGGCTTGCTGAGATATTTACCTGCATAACACTAACTGCTGTTGGACAAAAGTGAAGCCTCCATGCCAAAAGTTCCGCTCATCCCTCATCCCTCATCCCAAAACTTCCCAGCAGAATTAACATGTTTACAGCCTGGTTCAAATAAAATTATAAAGGTTATTGGTTGAGTTTACCTTCATGACAACTCATCTGATTAGTTGTTATTTAAATCTTGAAATTCAGCATAATTATGGGTGTGTCCTTTTGATTGACAGGTATCCTATACTCGCAGTAAGAAGGCAGAGTGTAGCACAACACCGTTTTTAGCCAGCTAACAGAGTGACTTAGCTTTAGCGCATCTACCTCAATTAGCTGGTTAGCTCACTTTAGATCAGAGTTAACTCGGTTTGATGTTCGCTACAGGCAGCTCATAGTTTGATAAATGTCAATCATACAACCCCACATTCACAGCCCCCCTCTGAGCCCCACATCTCATTATTGTATTTTACAGCAGCAATGGCACACGTGACATTGCCAAGATGGGGATGGTGGAACCTGTCCACCAATCTCTATGCCACATTCAATTTGACTCGGTCTGACTCGGTCAGAATTGGGATGACATCATAACAGAATTGAGAGTTTACATTAACAAAGTTGAAAAACTTGGAAAATCAGCATGGATGCCGACAAGATCCCCTTTGTTTTCCTTGGGACTTCAAAGGCAAGCATCGCATGTTAGTAACAGTTCTTAATGTTAGCATGTTAGCACATGTACGTATTTTGTAAATGTAATCTCTGCATTGAAGTTATAAAGCACATGGCAGCATTTCAGTTCCTTCATCATGCAGACGTGGTGAAGACGACTTGAAGTTCAAACAGAAGAATGATGGAAAGAAAAATTGTAATCATTAATGTACTACACTATAATGTCAACATAGAGAAAAATCTTTCAGAAAATATTTCAAACAACTTAAAAAAAGGCAGTTCTGGAGGAAAAAGGGGGTCAAACACGGTATTCAATGTATTCCGTATATTTCATAAATATATATTTTTATGGAAAAGTTGTATCCTATATATATCGAGAAAACGCTCAGCGGTCAGGTTTATGAGAATGTGAGCCAGTTTCTCATCACCAGGGTTCTTTAAACTAATTGTCATTACCACTCATCAAAAACTATTTTCCTCTGATTAAAAACAAGATAATAATAAAATCGACAAGAACAAAACTATGATGGCATCTAATGACATTTATAATACCGAATAATAATGAGATGAGACTAAATGCAATCAAATCTTGGTTAGTTGTTGTAACTGTGGTCCTGATTGGAGATCAACCTCAATCTAAGCTTTTTGACTGGCGGAAAGTTTGACAGGAAGTGGCTTTGTCACTTCTGGGTCAAAATAGCAACATTATAGTGATAGTTATGTAGTTTTAAAATAGAAATTTGATAAATAATCATGGATATCATACCATGGATTATTTTGGATTTACCATATAGTCTCTGAATAAACACTACATTTGGCTGCCTGATTGTAAACCTCTTGGACAGGATATAAACGCTTAGGAAATATCTGTAGATCACCTAAATTGTAAGCTATTTATCACAAATAACCCCACAAAGTTACACACAACTTTCTCAGAAAATGTTGATAACATAAGCAACAGCACTCAGGGATAGTTTTAAGAGTATAGAGCTCTCTAAATCCAAGCCAGTTTAGGAAGAGCAGCATCAGATAATCCTGCTGTGGACATAAAAATTGTACATGGTGTACAAATTTATTACAGATTATTGATAGAAAGAGAAAATAAAATGGGTCCTAAGAAAGTGTGCTGCAACACTAAGAGAAAAATGGAGAAAAATGAACAGCTAACACAGTGACTCTTTTACCAAACGAACAGAAATGCAATTCAATGCATTTATTCATTTGGACCATCAGATATAATGAAATCTCAAGACAGGCCTGAGATCGTATTTAGGTCAGTGTGAATTTGTAATGGATAGGCCCATAAATTCTGATACATAAAAATTTGAAATAATTATGAATACAAACAGAAACCTCTCTTTAGGTTTAGCTGTTTTGTCATGTTTGTTTCTGCCTTTACTATTTTATTTTTGACTCCAGTTTGTCGGCTGCCAAGCAGCACCTCTTTGGTCTTTTCCACCACACAAGTGAGAGTTTTGATCTGGAATCACATGGCAAACTGAATGGCAAAGACGTGCATGTTAGGTTTATTCATCACTTCTTAGATGTAAGTTGCTTTGGAGAAAAGCGTCTGTTAAATGATTGTAAGACCATTGTGTTCTGTTTGTCAGACAAAACAAGCAGTAGCTTGACCAGTCTCGAGCAGTACATCTGGAGACACACTGATAAAAAGTGAAACATCATATTGTTCACAATCCAAACTCTTGTTAAAAACAGACTAAATGCTAAAATGTTATTTAAAAAAAAAAAACAACTAGCTGGTATGCCAAAGGGAAAGTCTGATTTAAAAAAACATTGCTTATGCACAGGTGCAAAATTTCATTTAATAAAACACAACCTTGCTGAAAAGGTTGCACAGATGATTTTGCTTCACGTCCTCGCCCCTACACACCCATTTTCTACCATACACAGTCAATGCAAAGCAGCTCATAAATATGTCAACATATGAATGAACAAGTGTCTGTGGCAGAATCATGGCAACTGAGAGGCGCGTGAACTTAACTTTTCAGAGATCGAGATTGAAGTGCTCCTAATTGAGGTCAAAACATGTTAGGCAATCTTATTTTGGAGTCCTAGTAGCACCGTAACAAAGAGGAGGAAAGCTGCCATAATGGTGGGTTTGTCAGGGTCATCTCCGCATTACAAATAACTTGTACATTAATGGAATGAACAATTTTACAGTTCACATAGGCAACCTCATTCTCCCATGAAGCCCTTATAGCAACATAAGTGTAGTCAATCAAACCAATTACGTTTGGGAAGTCAGACATTGCTGCAAATTGCCTTTTGATGTTGGCCTGTTTTCCCACAGTGTCGGGAAACTTCATGTACCAACCTGTCCAAAACAGCTGATGACCGACGAGTTGAGTGCTCTAACACTGAACCCACTTAATCCTGATGATCCCCGAAAATTTCATCGTACTTCAAGAAGTGCAAGCATATCCGTTGTGAGACATTATGCTTGATTTCCCCGCGATATTGGTATACCTACTCAGTAATTACTTGGATTGCTGGACACCCTCTCACAATTAATGTACCAATAAGCGTACATATTGATGGAATAAATAACTCAATTTTGGGGCATGTATATAATAATCCGTTTTTCTATGTTTTCGATTACAATAGTATGAATGATAACTAATGTGTTTAATGTGGCTTAAATGTATTATCTTGTCAGCTGCGCAGCTAGTTTTATGTCCAAAATGTTACCACGCAAGGTCCAAAGTTAGCGCAACAGTACGCACTCTTCTGCATCAAGTTTATTTTTATAAATGCTAAAGTTTGCGTAGTAACATTCCTAAGCAAATTTCAGTCCCGTTTTTTGCGGAAGTAAGCTTTAAAAATAAGGCCCCAGGAAAGTAACACAAAAAATAGTTAAGCTGCCTAGTTTTCTGTATGCATGCTCACCTTGCCAATAACAGGGATGTCCACAGATCCCCATGTATCTGCACCCCAGTGCACCATCCCTGATGCAAAATCTGCCGTCACTATTCCAAGGACTGACCCATAAAAAGCAAAGAATGGAGAATGAACGTGTTAGAAATGTGCTGTGTTTACATTTTAAAAAACTAATTAATATCTAAAAACCAGAATGGAATTTTTTAATTTTGGTGATTTTTTGACTACCAACTCACCAATGCCCAGGATGATCTTGTAGATGTGGACGGTGGAGAAGTGAAGGAGGAGGAAGGAGAAGTTGATGGTGAAAAGGAAGAGGCACAGAATCACACAAACCCACTCCTGGAGTCGTTTACCTGCAGAGGGAATATAAAAGTATTCATTAAAGCATTAAGAAAATCTGAGGATGCCGGAGCCGCTGGGAGAACAAGTCATTCCTAACGGTGGGGTCAAAGGACCATCAACCACAATGATTGTGTGTGTGAGTCCATAGTGTTAATATGTAATCATTCAGATAAGGACAAGTGTAGCCAAGACAGCAGGGTCACGACCTTTTCTATGGGAAACACCCATGGTGATGCAGCACCAAGCCCACACAGAGCTTCAGGTGGGAGGCAGGTCTCTGCAGGGCCGAGGCCAAACTAGCAGGTCAGCAGCAGAAACTTAAGGATGGATGGAGTGACGAATTTAAAACAACTTACTCTTAACTTGCAATTCAGCAATATTAAGAGGGAGTGATGGGAGGGTCAGACTCCGAGCCCTCCAGCAGCTCGGCACCGAAGATCAGAGGTGCTGAATTATTGAAAACATACCCGAAGTGCTGATCTACGGCTCATCTAATTTGGTTCAGCACCGTATCGTTTCCTTCCAAGACGTTAGAACTCTGAATCATTGCTTTCTCCCTTCAGTCATTTCTGGGTTGACCTAACTGTGATCTACATAATCTACAAATATGACCAATCATAATGTCAGACAAAAATTATTCTTTACTGTCCATCTGCAGCAAACACGAATCAAAAATATCTAAAAAAAAAAAATCTGCAAACATCTGCTTCTTCACTCCCTTCTCAGAAGTGTCCTCCTAATTCTTTTGTCTTCACCAATCTGAGACGCCTTTAAAACTTTAATGTGTTCACATCCTAATGTATCACACAGCATTAGCAGCCTATAAGATATTCATGATGCTTTTTCTAATAAAGCACACAGGCCGCCAAGTGAGCGTGCCTATAGACCTGCGTGGCTATGAATATGCTATCAGCCTTTCATAAGGTATGGACCGACGTGGTCACGGGAGATTTAAAAATATGTGATTATGGATATTCTACGAATGATCAAACGTGACCCTTCACCCTCTTAAAATAGACTACCTAATAATAGGTGGAACTTCTGTTCCTGGATGAGTTTGACATTTTTGGGGTAAACCAGAAAACTGTATCTGTTGTTAGTTGTGGTTGGAAGAGGACAAATATAGAGTTGTTTATATAAAAAAAAGGCATAATGGTCATACAGTAGATCAACAAAGTGGTTATATATTCTAAATGTTGACCCATAAATGGAAGCATACCAAACATACAGCAGCATCACAGCAGGATTTTATCTTCTCTGATGTCACTTTGAAACAATATGAACAAACTTTAGTAAATTTGCTCACTCTGTCACCTTTTAAAGACCCATATGTACTCACTGGAGTACACAAATAGGATTGCTTATTTCAAACATTGCCATCAGTCCCTGCTCTCATGTTTCAGTCTTTTACACTGCCATGGTTAAGTCAGTACATCTACTAGTGAGCAGTAGTGAGTTCAGAGTTTATTTCTGTGTACGGACATGCACTGGTTGGTTGGTGGCGATAATGCGCCGATATAAAGAGGTTTGCAACAGCCTAACACACTCACAGTTCCTCTTCCAAATCTCCCACCATCTCTACAGTTATTGCTTTTGTCATCTTCATGTTACTTGTTTTCTCTGGTTTGCCAGTCTCCCTGGTGCATGTCAGTTATACTGTTCAATATGTACTTTAAGGTTACTGATGGTATTACTTTGTTAAATGTAAGGTGATGGACCAGCAAGTTTTCTAGACAACAGATCAAATTACACAAGTAAACAACTATCAACTATGTGCCCATTTGAACAGAAACAATTTGTTTAAAGAATTTCAGTCGGGATTTGGAGCTCATCATAACACAGAGAGAGCACTGCTGAAAGTTACTAATGATCTTCTCATGGCCTCAGATAAAGGACTCCAGTCAGTTCTTATCTTATTAGATGTCAGTGCTGCTTTCAACACCATAGATCACAATAGTCTGCTACAGAGGCTGGAACATGTTATTGGTGTTAAAGGGGCCGCACACACCAGAGTAAGTCATAGAGTTCCCCTGGGTTCTGTACTTGGACCAATATTTTTCACATTACGTATGCTGCCCTTAAGCAATGTCATCAAACATTAAACTTGCTATGTAGATGACACTCAGATTTACTTATTCATGACGCCTGATGAAACCAATCAGTTTGTTAGATTGCAAAGATGTCTTAAAGACGAAGACCTGGAAGAGTTCTCCTTTCAAACTCAGACAATACTGAGCTTGTCTATGGGATTGAAAAACATGCAACAAGGTGGGAATTACTGAAGGAGAATATCTGTGTTTATGTGTGAAATGGACACGACTTGGTTATTTCATATTTAAAGTAAAATATTAGCCGCAGCAGGGTGGAGTTGTGGTGTCCATGTCTTTAAATGCAACATGTTGCATACTTTATCACCTCGATCAGTACATTAAAGCTATCGATTTACCCTTGCATCAGCAAAAATTCACAAGTGACAACGCTCTGCTTCACACTTTTTTGCTATATCTAAGCCTTCCACAAACTTCCAACCAATCACGCATTACTCAGATACCCATGAAAAGAAAGTTTTTCTTGGTTGTTTTTCAAAACCAAGATGCGAAAACTTCCAAAGCAGTTACACTGCATAGGTCCGGGGAGAACCTAAAACTGGTAACGGAAAGAAGTAGAAGAAAATATCTCAATATTGTTGTTTTAATGCACTCATGAGGTGGTTTTCAGACTTTCATATTTAAGTATAATGCAAAAGTAGAATTGAAACTCTTTGTACATACACTTCACCGGACGTGACCCTTACATGACCATTTCAATTTCATCTTATTACCAATAATTACAAAATGTGGCTTCCTCTGTGACTGTCCTTTACTAGAAAATATTCATTCCCATACATAAAAACTTTGCCTCTGAACAGTCATCCGCTGCTTTTGTCTGGTGATGAGGACAATGACAACTGAAATATCTGCACCAAAACACAGACTGTCTTAATGTGAATTCACCCTAAGTAATGTGATGTCTCTATTTGAAAGCTGAGATGAAAGGTCTTGTCAGTCCTGCAAAAAAGTGACACAAATGTAATAAAAGAAGTAGATTCAATGGATGAGTTCAGTAAATATAGCACAGTTCTTGTTAAATAATGCAGCATGTTGCAGTTACACAGGCAGGTTAATGAGCTGTGTGTGTGTGTGTTTGTGTGTTTTAGTTATCTAAGGCTACAAAGGTTTAGACTACATTTATTCTTTCCGGTTTACTGCAACACAATTTTCTCTACTCCCCTTACACACACACACACACACACACACACACAACACACCTCACTGGGTCAGTGCAGTAATTTAACACATGCACACAATAATGGCCGTATGACAAAGCTTCAGCTAATGCATTTTCTAACACCCTTTTCTATGACATCCTCTGACACATGCACAAATTCAGACACTATCTCCATCACATAGACACACACCCACAGTGCAAGGCCGTGAAGCAGTGGGGCGGCTGTCAGGTGATGTGCGTCAGTCCTTGGATCCTCTGGCTCCCTGGTGAGGGGAAGGAAACTAGGACAGGCCTCTGCAGAGTGCACACACACTCACACAAACACACACACATAAGCCCTCGTCCCTCAGGCCATGGCATTGCTGGCTATCACACACAGCAAGAGACACACACACAAAACAACCTCTGAATGCATGCATGTATAGACATATGGATGGATGTATGGATGGACCTGACAGCAGGCAAACACACACACACAGTCTCTCCCTCTAACACACACACACCTGGCCTGCCTTCGCTTGGTAATAAAGCCAAAATTACACTTAAATGTGTTGGCACGAATCGACGCACTCTCTTTAGGGCCAGAGCAACACACTCATTAATATCATTCTGACAACAACTGGCTCCCTGGCAACCCCTCTGCCATCGCTCACCCAGCAGCACCCCCTGCCTGTGAGCATGCACGTGGGTGTGCACTGGGATTTAACCTGGGCGGAGCCAGGGGAGGGGAACGAGGGGTGCTAATAGGCTGAAATTAATCAACGCCGGCTGATTCGCCGTCTAGGGAAAGAGTGGTGGGCAGCAGGCAGGAAGGCAACACGTCCTGAATACTAATGGCCAAATGTAGAGCGAAGATGGAAAGAAGATCCCTTCAACGAGTCAACGGTCAAATCGTGACTCATTTAAGTGTGAACAAAAACGCCACTGATTCAACTGGTGGCAATATGTGGACAAAACCTACAGTGTTAGCCGGAGACGTGGTGGGAAGAGTCTCACAATCACCTCCTGTTTGCAAAGGAATAGCAGGGTCAAGCTCTCTCCTCACTGAACTGGATAAATTTGAAACCACGTCTGTTTCTCCCTCTTTGTTCTGCACTCTCACTTGCAGCAAACTGGAACAAGAGATTTTAAAATTTATTCGCTGATAGCAGTCCGTTTTTAGGAAAATGCTAAATACCCGAAAAAAATCAATGTTTCATTACTGCACTTAGCTTTCGACTAAACTTCAATCATTTTGTTACAAGTTAAAAGTAACAGATGTTGAACCTACAGCTGTGTTTGCAGGACTAATGTTGAGATTTTGTGACTGTGGAGAGAATTTAGAAGAAAGCTAAATTATTCTTTTACAATTATTGGCTTTAAGATGGATAATTAGGCCACAAAATATTACATGTTTTGCTGGCTTTTGGCTTGATGGGAGTTATCAAGTCCAATTCATTATCAGGAAACCATATGAGACCCAATCCCCTTATGACCTCAATAGGGCAAATCATGTAAAAAAAAGGGAAAAGAGATAATTTGAGGACTATTGCCATTGTCTGCTTGACTGTGGGCATGTGGAGTTAGATGTTTTTAATGTGGCTGTAATTTGTCATGATAACTGTCAAGTAGATGGATATGTACATCTACTTTACACAAGTAGATGTACACAAGTAGTGACACATTATTTTCACAGAACTTTAATACCATATTTACTACCAACTAAGTACGGATGAATAGAAATTTTTTAAATATTTATTTACAAAGGAATGAGGGGGAAAGGGGCAGGTATGTGTCTATGGCAGGCCACAGCATGCCACAGGCCCCCTGACAAGGAGGTAACTGAAAACTGTTATTTGTAAACACTGTTTAGTGCACGATCTGACGGCTGAAGTGATTTTACCAGAGTTCCGGCTCATGCAAGGTACCGACATAGCGTCATTTTGGAGTACTTGTAGAAAATTTGCAACAGCTTTTCAAAGACCTCTCTCATTTCTACTTCTTATTCATTGTAAAATTCTGCGTTCCTTTGTTATTTGCTCCATACAGCTTAGTCTTAACTGGTCATATGTAGGGCTGCTCAATTATGGCAAAACCTATAATCATGATTATTTTGACAGAAATTAAGATCTCGATTATTTAACACAATTATTTATGCAGTATTTAACAGAAAAATACTTTTTTTTAAAAAAAAAAGAAGGCTGGGAGTAAGTTCATGGTGCATGCGCCACAGTATCTCACCTACCTTAATATACTACAGCCCCACAATATTTGAAAAAGTAATCTGTTTGTATAAATGTAAAATAGTAATAGTATACTCTGTCATTCCAGAGACATAATTAAGGAGTTGGACATCAAAGGCTTGGTGTCAGTAAAGCAAACTTTTTAAATACGGTGATTATTATGGCACTATATTTATTGCAAAAATACAGAGTCAAATCCAAAGCAATTTAAACAAGTGTAAAAACTTAAATGTAATCATGATCCAGTAACTGTTGTTGTAGTTCAGGGCATCATTGGTGAGAAGGTGGAGGAATATTATCAATGTGAGGGTGTCCGAATGCGAAGGTTCTGGATTTATACACTACTCCGCTATTAGGGAACCTGCTTTCAGCTGCGAGGGGCGCCTTCACGGAGCGATCCCTTGATTGAAGGATAGATCCTCCCCAGAACCTGGACCACAATATTGTTGAAGCAGGGTGGGATCATCTGGACAGGAAACAGAACAAAAAGCAGAAACATCCAGCTTTGGAAAGTCTTTTGATCATGGAAAACTATTACTGACGACTTCTGAATGAAAAGACAAATTTTGTCTCAGAATGATGAAGAAAGTAGCTGATCAGAGCAAATATTCACTTTCAAGCTAGTTAAAAAACAACAAAGTGTATAATATCATTTGTATTTGCATATATTACAGTAAACTGTTGCAACCATTTCTTGATTTCTTGGAAATCTAAAGAAACGAAAGCTCGCTTGCGACTTTATGACCTAACTATCAACTGCATAAACTTGCAGGCTGCACAGAACACATAACTTATCAGAAATCCAAATTATTCAACTGCAGAGATTCATAAGGAAACATATTCCCATGAGGAGAAAAAAACAAACTTTCTGACTGTAATCAACACACACAGCAAGAGATAAAACCAAAAGCAAGAACAGAAAAACAGCAGACAACAAGAGAGTCAGCAGCACCCACCACACGCTGAATCTCCTCCTACAGAACCTTTGACAAAAAGAAACTCTGAAATGCTCTGAGCGGCAGCTCAAACACACCGAGTCAGAGCTGCAGACACACCGCAACAACATCTCCTTTACTCCTTTCATCCCTCCATCACCTGCAGTCTGTCTCCGAGACATTTCCTAACACTTGTTCACTCTGATGTGCAGACTGCTAACACGCTCATTCTGTCCATCCATCATTCCTTCTGTCTTCCCCCCTCTCCCTGGTAGACTCTCGGCAGACCGACTTCAGTTGGGACTTGGGGAGAAAGAGAGGGGGAGACAGAGAGATGTGGGTGGTGAAAGTGGGTCACATGCTCAGAGAGAAAGAATGAATATGGGGGAGACATAGAGAAATGAGGGAGAAACACACAGAGGGAGAATGACAGCAACATGGAGACATGGGTGAGAGAGCGAGGTAGAGAAACACAAAGAATCACAGAGAGAGAGAGAGAGAACGAGAGTGGGGTGTTGAATTCCCTCGTTTAGAAGGAGTGGATCTGTCACAGGCCTCTTTCCTTTCATCTGATCTCTGCGGACGGCAGAACCTGGGACACACACCACACACACACACACATAATAACAATACACAACTCAGGGACGCAGGCAAACACACACTGTAACACACAAAACCCACATCAATGCAAAGCACAGATGAAAAAACAACACACACACAATCCTGCAAGACAAACTTAATAAATCCATTACCCTGTAGATTCAATAGCAACAAAGACAGGAATGTAGCAAATGAGATTCAGTAATAGCATACCGACACACACACACACACACACACGTACAAACAGATGCATACAATCAGGCACAATAACACACATCCATATGAATTTAACCCACATGAGAGTCAGTATAAGTAGGCCCTGCTCCAGCCTCCATCCCCTGTGAAAAAAAGCATGCACACACACACACACACACACACACTCACACATAAAAAGAAAAAAAAAAAGAAAGGATGGACAGATCCCATCGTGTGTTTCTTTGTGTATTGTATGCCATCCCCTCATCTCCTGAGCTTTCCGCTACCACCATATTCATCTGCAGCCCTCATAAGGATAATTACACACACACACGCACACAACTCTGGGCTGAAAATGCACACAGCATTCCCAGCTCTTGCCCGGCATTGGTCAAGGTCAATAGCAAAATCCTGCCTGGAAGGCTCGCCTGCAGCCACAGATGCACTGATTGTGTGTGTTTAAGTCTGAATTTGTGTGAACACCACTTGTGTGTGCTGAAAACACAACATAGAATATCAGGACAAAAGGCATCATTAGATTCATCTATTCAGGATACGTTTCTTGAACCTGAAGCCACTTTTTCTGACAAAAGAAACCCTTCATTTAATCATCCGATTAATTTAGGTGAAACTAGAAAAGCAGCGAGAGAGTGTAGACTTCCACCAAGCAGCTCATTTCCACCCATATGATTTCAAGCCAGTTTTAGTCATTCATTTTATATGGACACAGTATTGTATTTCTAGATAAATTGATAATGAATGTATGTTTCATTACGCTCTAGAATACAATATGGATGGGAATGACACTTCCTCTCTCATACTTTCCCAAGTATCCCTCTTCTGCAACTCAGATGGACTGAAACCAACACAAGCAGCAACAGAAGCAGCAAGACACCAATGTTGTGTAATTTTGTGCAACTAGCACTGATCTGCTGTTATGGTTTGGACATAAACCTTTATAGAAAAGTGACAATACTCAGGGACCTTTATTATTAATTTTAGGCATGTATTTAATAACATTAACCATTCTATTACAGCATTGCGTCACACGCTAGCAACTGGTCATTGAAAGCCCCGTGAATGACCTTGGATGATTCAGCAAAAAAAAAAAAAAAAACGCAAGAAGATATTATGAAAAGAAGAGCAGAGAAGAAAAAAAGTTATAAGAAAACAATAAAACAAAAATCTACAAGAGAAGGATTATTACTAACTGGGGGGGAGAGAAGAAACAGGATCAAGACGGATGCTGGGCTGTCATTGAAAGGGAGGGGGGCACGCCTCACTGAGAAAATCTACCAAAGGTCAGTGGTGTAGCTTTATTGTGTCTATACGACTTGAAAAAAACTGCACTTCAAAGATTAAAATGTTGTTATACCTCATGTCTGACCTGTCTTGGTAAAAGTTCAAACTTTTTTTTGTCCATAAAAAGTCAAATTGAATCCATAAATTTCACTTGAGGGATATTTGAACAGATAATTCATAACAGCTGTCAATGCATCCTTTCACACCCTGACTTTATAGTTTACAGAGAACATCCATTGTAGCTTCCTGATAACTAATAACCGGTCTTAAAACATATCAGTGTGTCTAAGGGACACAGGAACAATCATCTCTGATTCAAATCTCTGCTCGGACAGTAAAGGACCACAGAGTTTCCCTCAACCCGGTGAGAGCAACTAAAACGTTAGATATAAATCAAGAGAACCTACTGATTGGTCCATTGAACACGTGGTGTCACTCGGTTCTTGTGCATGACAGCTGACCCCGACTCCCTGAACTCCTGACTCCAGGGCAACAAAGGTCAGGGGCCAGAAACCAACAGAGTATAAGCTTTGGGCCCCGAATGTCACATGGGCTGTTCCAGGCTTTGACCTGTGTGTGTGTCAGTGGGTTTCCCTGTGACCTCATGGTGTGTGAGGCCAGTGTGGGCTGTAGTCAAGTCAGCAGAATCACAACACTCAACTCTTCTGTGGTGCTCCGGTTTAAGAAGAAGAAATTAAAAATGGTCCTTTTTTTAAACTTTTGGCTTCTTTGCAAAGAGAAAAATACTTTTTGGGGTTTGACGTGATTGTTTATTCCCCCAACAAACTTCTTCATGGCTGTGGTCACTGGGTGGACATGCTGTAAAGACATCATTAATGATTGACTGACAGAAGCTGATTTATCCATCCATCCATCCATTTTCCACTGCTAGTCTGGGATCAGGTTGTGGTGGCAGGAGCCCAATCACAGAGACCCAGACTTCCCCTTAGACCTGATTCAACTGTATAATGCCACCATTATCTTAATTATCCTCATTATCAATAACTGTATTTTATCAACATTACTTCTATCTTTGTTATTAGCTAAATTGCCACTAAGTGGTGAATGACTCCACAAATTAGGGGAACCAGCAGTTTAAGATCTGACGAACATCACAGAAAAAGAAAATCATCATTAAAATAGTTTTTGAAAAAATAAAATAGAAGCCAGAAAATTGACTTGATTGTACAAAGTTGAAAATGATTTAAATCTCAATTCTGACGGCACACCAAAGTTTTTATTTTTGAGCTTTACGACATGGTGCATCATCCTGCTGGAAGTATCCATCAGAAGATGCTACACTGTGCTCATAAAGGGATGGACAGGGTCAGCAACAATACTCAGCAAGGCTGTGGTTGCTAAACCATATCATGTTTGTGATAAGGGGTTCTAAGGGTTGTGTTTCTACCAAATTCTGATCATATATCTGAATGTAGAGCTGAAACAGAGACTCATCAGACCAGCAGCATTTTATATCTTCTATTGTCCAGTTTTAGTGAGTCTGTGTGGATTGCAGCCTCAGTTTCATGTTCTTAGCTAACAGGAATGACACCCGGTTTGGTCTTCTGCTGCTGTAGAACATCTGCTCCAAAGTTGATCAGAGTCTTTTGACAGTGAAAAGAACCAGGCTGAAAACCAAAGTCAACAAGGCCTTTGCGATAGTGGCTCCATCCTTTTGGAACTCCCGTCCTCTCAGCTTTAGAATGGGAGACTCAGTTTGTTTTAAAAGCAGCTGAAAACGCTTTTATTTAGTTTTACTTTTCTTTATATTAGATGTTTTATGCCATTGTTAAGCAGTTTGTAATTTTTATCTTGAGAGGTGCTATATAAATAAAAATACTTACTTATTTACATGTGCTGTGTGTTCAGAAATGTTATTCTGCATATCTTGGTTGAAACAACTTTTTTTGACTTCCTGATGGCTTTTTGAAATCTCCACTCACTCAGTCTGTTATTCTCCTCTGACCCAAATCTGACTGTAAAAAAGATTAAACTTAACACTGTTATTCACTAATTAGTCTCGCTTAAATATATGATTATTTTCATTTCATTTTTAAAAGAAACATGTAAGAAAAATTGCTGGATG
Organism: Pseudomugil tenellus; assembly: GCA_037177515.1. Classification (NCBI taxonomy): domain Eukaryota; kingdom Metazoa; phylum Chordata; class Actinopteri; order Atheriniformes; family Pseudomugilidae; genus Pseudomugil; species Pseudomugil tenellus. The sequence continues at coordinate 5,974,568 of JBAMHX010000011.1, forward strand.
TCCACCATTCTCCTCTAGTTTCTGTCTCATTCTTCTTTGGTATAACTCAAGGAAGGCATTGTGCCGCTGTGAGGTTATACTATATAGCTGACACATCGCTCGTTACCCTGCTAATACTTCACCTAAATAGTGAGTGGCTGTAGAAATGCTTCATTGCTGTGCTGCAGATAGTCTGCATGTTTAGGAAGAATAAGTTAACGAATACTTATCACTATTGCTTTTAGTTCCTTTGCACACGAACAACGTATACTTAAGAAACTTTAGATCAAATTTTCTCTCACTAACGTGTAGTAATTTTTGCCTTACTGGATTTCAGAGCTCTTCTGACATGATGCATCTCATTGGCTTGAACCAGCATATTGGGCCCCAGTTTTTATCCCACATGCATCTACTAGAAGTCAGCACATGGAAAAATCCTAACCCAGGAGATGGCTGCACATGCCAACAGACACAGACATACATGCTGCTTACAAGACGAGACTGAGAACTAAGACGTCTTGTAAATGCAGAGGCGGAGGAGAGGAAGGCAGTGGACCATGACACTTAAGACTTATGGGAGGACAGAAGAGAGACAAGGGGATGAATAGAGAGTTGGTGGGAGGAATGGAGAAAGGCAGAAACAGAGGCAGAGGGAGATGCATCCAGCTGTTTGTCCATCCTCGCTTTGCTGTAATGAGCTGATGTTTGGCTCTGTGGAGCGTTGCCAACGCCTCATCTAACTTCTCCAAACTCTAACAAGCCAAACTGCTATTTAGATTTACCTCCTACTGGTGCTGAACCGAGTCCAAACAACTAAGCACATAACAGCGTGGCGCTCCCTTAAACGGACACTTTGACTTTTTGAATTTCACTTGTTTATTTTACTTTAAACAGACACTTGTCAGCATGTGGTGAACATTTTTTGCTTTTAAGTTTTTCTGAAATGACTTGGCGGCATTGTTAGCGTCACTGAGCGTAGCTTCCACTTGCAGCCTGCTGTGCCTTTTGGCCAAATATGAGGGGAAGCTTCGAGGCTAGATTAGACTTTACCTGTGAGTAGTTTATCCTCACACAATCATGTTTCTAAAAATCACTGAGATATGATTTTTAACCCCACAAAAATATTATCCTATCACCTCCAGGATGCTCCTTTTATAGTTTATTCAATCACATTCAAATCCTTTTTAAACAAAAAAGTGAAAACCAAAGTGATCAGTCACTAAAATCCTATTTTTTCCCCTGGTGTTAAGCAACATTTATCGATTTAAAATAAAAATAATGTCTTCTTTCCCTTCTAGATTTCTTTCATATTCACTGCTGCAACAAAAGACAGAAACATCTTCATTTTAACATCTTATCCAGCAGTGAGAACGTTTTCTGCTCTGCTGGTCTCACTTTTCCTGTAATTGGTCAACTTGGTCAAAGTTATTTTTTTCCAAAGTTTCCTGGTCTTCGTCATTCCAGGCTGATTTTTTGCCAGTGTACTCACCAGCAGAACAAACATGACGTGGCATCTGCAACCTACAGAAGCTGCTCTGGCAGTGTAGCTCATCCAGGATGGTGCACCAATGCAGGTGTGAGAAGAAGATTCCCAGCTCCTGGATGGAGCATGGAGGCAATACGAGGAGACAGATGAGTGACCAGAAAAGAGGAAATGGGTCTTAGAAGAGACAAAAACCTGGCAGCAGGACCATTATCTGCCTTTTGTCCAGGAGGAAAAGGAGGAGCTAATAGAGTTCTACAAAGTGACCTCCAGCAGGACATCCATGTGCACCTTTCTGGTCAAACTAGTCTTTCATCTTAGGTACGTCATGATTCAGCTAGATTATAATTCAGGTTTTTATTTTAATTATTATTTATTCAATTGCTTTCCGTGTATTTATTTTCTTATTCATTTTTCTCTCTTCATAGCTACTTCATACTCCATTCAGTACCTACTAATTCAAGTAATCAAAATAACTTATCTCCACAAGTGCTTTATTTATTTTTAAATGCTTTCCTGGAATCTTCAGGAAAACAATGTTAGCAATAGTGGCAATGAACAAGCTAATTTAACTGGGCTGGAACGGAGCTGGTGCCATGTTTGGGGTAGTTTTATTAGAGTTTCATTAATACTATTATTAGTAGTAGTATTAGTCATATTCAGGTCTTGTCTGTTCTAATGTCCATCAAACCAAAATATTTCCAAACTTTTTCCTTCAAATCCGAGGAGTAATCTCATCCTCGCCAACATTAGCTGTAAAGGCTAGTTGCTAGCTTCCTGATATTTTTAATATTTGCCACCAGGACACTTTAGGGAAACGGGCCTTTCGGTTTCCCTAGTGTCCAGCAGCACAAATGACTTTTAGCTTTCTGCTTCACTTTATAGCATTTAATTATAATATCTAATAAATAATAATAGTTTTCTAACATTTAGGGTAAAAAAAAAATCTGCTTTTGTTGCATCGCTATACACTGACTAAGGCAGGAAAATACTTGTATTTTAAATGTGAGTAACTGCAAACAGAGTTCATGTCATCTACTTTTAAACTATCCACTATTTTATTTACCTCTGATGTCGTGTTAATGGTCTTGTTTGGATGAGGGACTCTAATGTTCAAAATGACATTGCACCATGCAAACACGACAATGTGTGCGACCAAGCAACCAAATGTGGGCTAGGAACACTTTGCACATCAGCAGTCCAGACATTGGAGTTCATACATACATGTTTAGGTCGCACACACTACTGAACCTCAGTGGAGAATTTTCCACAAAAGTTCCACAAAAATCAAGACCTTGGTTGTTGTATATTCTTCTCAATCTAAAGAAACCAGTGTACTCGTCCATGACAGGAAAACAGTCTCCTACAATTGTTACTTTTTTCTCAACACATTATACAGCGCAATGTTTGAAGTTTTTTAACTGTAATATTTCATTCATAAAATTTCAGAAATGTTGTTTCATTGCTCACTTCATTGTGTTCAGCAGTGACTATTAACATATTTCCCCTCATTTATGTTTTTTTTTATTGTTGCATCTTCATTTTTTGTATTCTTATACAGAATTATTTTAGCACTCCTGCCATTCTAAAACTATGACATTTTCATTTATTTGCCATTTTCTACAAGTATTGCTGGCTGCAAACAGATGAAAACTCTTTTTTCAAGAGACCTTTTTACTACATGTACACCAGTTGTTGCTTTTTTTCCCCAACAGACCTGATCTACTCACTATAATTACTCATAGTCTACCATTCAGGTCTTATAAAACCATCTTACATTACAGATATGACAAAACTGGTTGGATTCACTTGCTGAACTTATAAATGGTAGCTGAGATTCTTGCAGCTGAACACAATTTCCTCCTTTTCTCCTGATAAGAACAGCTTTAGATAAAGAGTCTACAAACTACAGGTTTAATGACCGACAATAAACTTTACTGCTGAGCATGACTGTTCAACATACAAGCTAAAGTTCATCTGCGTAGTCTGTGTTGCATCCGAATACAAACCATATGACAACCTCATCTGAGCTATTTTTACCCAAAGTCGGTCTGCAAACTAAGCTCCATGTCCAGTGAGTGAGAGGGGATAAAGTGTCAGGACCCCAAATGCATGTGTGATCCTCTTAACCATCAATCAGAGCTAAAACAGGCAGGCAACATCCTTCTTTTTAATTTTATCCCCATTAGAATTTTTTTAATGATTGATTTTTGTGCCACAAATGTTTAAAGAATATTATATACTTTTAATTTGTCTCTTTATTCTCAGGAGGAAATCAGTCTGATTGCAATTAGAAACAGAAAGACAACAGAGCAAGTGTGATAGATCTGTAAGCTGATGGTTCCTATCATTTTCTCTCACACAGAAAAGCGGTTTATTCTGATATTCTTTAGCTTTCTAAATCCCAGCTGCCGATGGCACATCACATTGCTCCGTTCCTGCTTCATCCGCCATCAACTTGCAATTTGAGAAGCCACAAAACAGGAAACCTTCAGTATTTCTGGCCATCCAGACCTTCAGATGCTATATCAGGGCCGGGACTGTTAACTCCACCAAGGACCTTATGTGTTTGCCGGCGTTTATCTGCCAGCCTGTCTGTTTGTTAACAACTTTAGGCTAAAACTACCGGGTGAGAATGGGTCTTGGTCTACCTTAGATTCCATTAAATATCGGGAGTGATCCAGATCACCATCTGCATCTAAGAATGTTATGAATATTTATTTTATCATTGTGAAATAGGGCCATTTTTTGTATACATCCATATAGCCTGACAATAAATGGTCAGAAAATCCAGAAGTTGTTCCCAGCAGGTTTTAAAAATTATCAAAAAATATCTGAATCCAAACACATTCTGGATAATATCATACAGAACAGGAAAAAATAGCAGATCTTTCTGTTTTTTCTCACAAATGAATATATGAAATACATGAATGAATATGAATACATGAAACAAAAATTGCAATATAGCCAAGGCACTGGATTCACCAATATATGCAAGAATCTTATAGTGTTTCCATATGAATGAATGTAGGACTAGAACGTCTGTAAATCCCAATATGGGTGGAAATTAGGGCTGCAACTAATGATTATTTTACTAGTCGATTAGTCAGCGATTCTTTTGTCGACTAGTGATTAGTCAAACACCTTTGAATGTTTTGATCTTATTCTTTTCTCCGCTTTAGTCTGACTTTCCGCCAATCGTTTGTGTCTCATTTTTCATCGAATGCATCTTCTACTTGTTCTTCTTTGGAGTTTAATGGCAGTTGGCAACTAACACTGCATTACCGCCACCTAGTGTCCGCCCAAGTAACACTGGTCATAAGAAAATTGCGGTAAATGTCCAAGCATATGATGCGTTGACTATAGAAATTACCGTCGACAAATGTGATTAGTCGACATTATGTCGATTATGTCAACTAATCGTTGCAGCCCTAGTGGAAATGAGCTGTTTAATAGAAGTCTAATAGCTGCATCTTTTGCTTCTACATTATACAAGCCTGGAAATAATTTCAATAATGAAAAACAGTAATGATCACAGGAAGATAAACCTGATACAAAACAGAGACAGCAGGGAGAGGACAGCGTTGAATATCAGTTATCTGGTGGAAAACAATGCAGAAACATCTGTTTTCAGATAAACAAAGACAAATGTACAGGCGTGATCTTAATTAAGCAAATCCATGAGGACATGTTAATATTTAATCATGCCAGACCTCCACAAGTGTCACTAGGATGTTGCGATGCCGACTCACGCTGCTGCAACACTACGCTGCCTTTGTTTGCTCAGCACAGGTGAACAACACAATAGAGGTGTCTTCTATCAGCTTTCAAGGCTTCGGTTTCACTCTGATGGACAAGGTTAGTGACTTTTGGCTGGATGGAAGCAGTGTTTTGTTTGTCTTCTAGCCTTCAAATAACATATTAAAAACATTATATACAAGCGAAAGAAATAAACAGCGAAATAGCAAAATAAAGAGCAAAAGAAAGAGAAAAAGAGGCAGAGTATGAGACTAGAGTCACTGGCTAGACAGATCTCAGAGAAGAGACAGGATGAAAATGGATGATGAATTAGTCATTTTGCCGTTCTAAGGCTTTTATTAAATGCTACATTAGATACATTAGACCTACATTAGATTTTTTTGACCGTCTTCCATAAGTTACCTTAAATCTAGTACATATCAGATTGTTTTATCAATCAGCTGTTAGAAGTTAGATTTAATGTCAAAATTCAGCTAAATTAGGGCGGTTTCTTTGTGATTGACAGATATCCAACACCCTCAGCAAAAAGGCAAAGGGCAGCATAACCGCAGTTTTTCCACCATCTTGTTTCCAATTTAATTAAGATGAATGAACAGCATTGTGTGTGTGGTGTGTGTGTGTGTGTAGACATGAATTCCAGCTCAGTGTAACATCAGCATGAACTCAACAGCTGAGTGAAGACAGTTATCTCTCTAATGTAATTGCATTGAATAACAGAGTCGATCCAATTCCATTAATGATGATGACGACTCCTTTACTCGAAGCACAACTGGTTTCACTGGTCTATGCATTCAGTGTCAGATCTGCAACAGGCTGCAGAGGTTAAATAAATATAATGACTTAAAAAGTCTCAGAAGCTCCGTTTCAGCTCAGTGACCCGATTTGAGCAACACACACTCCCAGAAGGACATGCATACACTCACTGTGGGATCTGAATTGGGAATTTAGCGTCATCCCAGTGACATATGTCAGCATAAAACATCACAATAACGTTGTAGTGTATTAAGCTTTGAATTTTTTTTCAGATTCCTTTTTTTTTTAAGAAAATGTCAACAAGTCGCCAGCACGGCTCAACCAGAGGCAATTAAAATGCTCAGCGAAGTGAGACGCAGGGCAGATGGTCAGGCAGGAAGTGGCACCAACCAGCTTGATGCACAACTGGTAACACAGGTTTCCTCTGCTAAGGTCTGAAGCACAGCGTGCCGTCCACCACAGAAAAAATCAATCCATCCGCAGATGTAAAATGGCTCAATTTACAGGACAGTGTGGATTAGACTGAGCCGCCCTTTGCACCAGCCGGAGCGGAGCTGGGTTGGTGTGTGTGGACATGTCTGAGGACACTCATTATTTTTTCCCCCACTCATTACGACTGGAAACAGTTCCTATTTATTGAAGAAGTTCCATTATTGTGAAGACGTAAAAACAAAATTTAGCAGCTTAATCTTATTTACAATGACCGAATCTCCAAAAACACCAAACCCTCGACCCGCCGTCAGGAGAACAGTGTTTCAAACTGAGCTGAGCGATTGAAAATGTCTTACAAGCTCCAGGTTAGAAAAAAAAAAAAAAAAAAAAAAAATACCTCTAGGCTTCAACAGAAATCTGATTTATTCTCCCAAACTTTTTCAACACTTTCTGCATTACTCTCATCCTACATGCAGTCAGAAAGACCCACAAATACATACTTATCTGTATTTAAATAAAGGCAACAGGCCTACATGCAATGGCTCAATTCCTGTTCTGAAGGTTTTATATGTCAATGTTGATATTAGAGAAATGAAAGCTGAGATGATATATTGAACCATCATTATTTAGTGATCAAAAAAATTGTATGGTATGGTTTTAAAAAACATGTTTTCATGCAGCTTGTTAAAGTACCTCCAGCAGCATTAAGCTGAAGTAACAGCTAACTGGTTTAAGGAGGTCAAGGTGCCCAGATCATCATCCCTCCACCATCATGCTTACATCACCAAACATGTCCACTTTGGTCTGGTCTGTCTGAGAAACACAGTTCCAAACGTCTTGTGGTTTGTTCCTATGTTGCTTTGTCAAGCTCAGCCTTGCTGCCACGTTCCGTTTTTCTCCTGCAACCCTCCCTAACAATCCATACAGTTCATTTTCTAACAGGTTTGTTAGCATGCCATGCTAACAGGTAGCTCTGAGCTTTCACCTAACGCCACGCAGTCTGATTTTGGGATGTCCATTCTGAGAAGATTCTCTTTATTCCAAGATTCTCAGATGGTTACTGATATCTTGGCATTGTGTTAACAGACATCTGAATTATAGAGGAGCTCTGACTGATGATCAGTTAATCAAGTGCATTTGATTAGCAGCACATGGCTGCTACTCAACTCTTCTGAAAGCTGCCTACATGTTGGCTTTCTTTCTGTACATAAATAATGACAGAGTAATATTTAATCTGTAGTTCTGATAATTATGACTTCAGGATTCAGAGAAAGACTAGTTTCTTTTGGATCTCTGAGTCAGATCCTGAACTCAGCACAAACCTTTCCCTTCCAGGGGCCTTGCATTTACACGACCTACTTTGGGTTAAAAATTAACCCAATCTTGGCAGGAACACATGAGAATAAATGTTTATTTTACTGACTGTTATCAGAGCCCAAAAGACTTATGAGGTGTCATGAAGACCTGATGAGTCTGTCAGAGGAAAGCTGCTAGCTGTGGACAGGAGGCCGTCACACAACTGTAGCTTCACAGCCTTGCAGGTTTGGGAAATTCAGCTCATAAAAAGACCAATAATGGTCTTTCAGCTGCAGTCTTAGCGGACTGTGCGCCGGGCTGTCTTCGTCAGCACCGTCTGCATCATCATCATCATCATCATGCTGTTGTACTGTTTTAAGGCCTCAACTCTCAGATCTCCGCATCCACAGTGATAGCCTGAAAAAAACGCGCACAACGGTAACAAACGCGCTCTCACCTGGCGAGTAGAGCCGTGCCAGCTGCCGAGCCCCCGCGTGCTGCGGCCCCCAGCGAGGCGCCGCGCTGCGTGCAGCCGCCCCGTGCTCATTCCCGTTCGGATCCTCCTCCGCCATGGACCGGTGCCTGATGTCGGTCTCGGAGAGAAGCGACGCCGCCATAACTCCTGCCCCCTGCTTTGGCTTTCAGCTACAAGACATCAACTGTGAATGTGTCCCAGTGGTTGTTTTTGTTTGTGTCCCGGCCTCCGGCGGTGCTTGTGGACGGATCGGAGAGGAGGGAGGCTGGATCAGCTGATGTTAGCGGGGCTGTAACCGGAGCAGCCTCGTGCCACCCGGTAATAAACAGATGGAACTGCGCTGACACACAGACCTATTTACCCACACTACCTGGCTTTTTCCACGTGTTTTATGAGGACTGACGTGGGTTTAACAACTTTATGTTAATGTACAGTTAAATAAAAGTCATTCCACTTAAACTCGAGGGTCATTTTAGGGACCGTCTGCAACTTACTTGTCAGGTAGAAAGTGTGAAAAACATTTCTTTTTGTATATGT
>JBAMHX010000011.1:5984282-5999620 GCA_037177515.1 Pseudomugil tenellus
TTTCTTTCTTTCTTTCTTTCTTTCTTTCTTTCTTTCTTTCTTTCTTTCTTTCTTTCTTTCTTTCTTTCTTTCTTTGTCAGCTTGACATCCTCAGCATTTCAAGAAGAAAGACATAAAATTGAATAATTTATACTTTGACAATAGCCAAAACAACATCGCAACATTGTAGTTTATTCTAATTTTAATTAAGCCATAAATTAGTCTATTAAATAAAAACTCTAAACAGTATCTATTTATTTGTAAAGATTATCATGTCTAGTGAGATTGCTGCTAAGGTGGTTAGTATGGATGCTGCTACGTACATGGTGTGTTCCAATCTTATTTTCTACTGTCTGCATAAATGGGCGGCATTCCATTTCACTTTACTGTTGACCAGCAATATGAGTGTTAAAAACTTCTTCTGTGTCTTTTCTTTATATTTTTCAGGACTATATGAGGGTTTTCATTATTTTTTCTGTTTGTACAGTTTGTAATGGCACAAAATAGAGCACTTCAATACATTTGGCCTAGTTTTTATGCGACATAATAAGAAATTGCATTTATGTATTCTACCGTATGTAGTGTATCATTTCTCAATGATTATTGTAATGACAGCTTATGCATAAGCACATAATTTATATTTATGTGTTAACCCCTACTCTGACTGTGCTCTAACCATAAATCCAGCATTTCAGGCCTTCTTGCAAGCTAGTATGAATACCGGAACTACCGACTGCCTTGGGTAGCTGCTTGTGAATCTGATGGCAGCAACACATCTGTAAACAGTTGGTAACGTTTGGGAAGTGAGGAGTCCAGTTGTTCAGCAGCCAGCTTCTCCTATGAAGTCGTGCTGTTGTGACATTAACATTGTCTTGCTGAAATCTGCTAAAACCAAAACCTCCTTGTAGTTTTCAGTATTGATGAAGCTTCACAGATGTGGATGAATTTAATGTTTTCCACTTTGTCTCAGATAATTTTAAATGAGCTTTGCTCCAGAGAAGATGGGAGTATTTGTGGTTTCATGAATACTTCTTTGCATGATGAAGATTTAACCTGTAATTGTGCATTTCTGGATGAACTGTTTTAAAAGACAGCAAATTTTCAAAGTCTTCCTGACTCCATGGAGTGATTTCCAGAAGGAGAGCGGCTGGAGAGCACTATATGACCTGCTTGGTGGAGGTCCTCAATCTCACAGTGCTTTTCTAACTATTATATTTTTTATATTGCACACTGTGTTTGGTTTTGTGTATGACTAAACTGTGAAAGCTAGATGTGGTTTAGAAATATTCATAATTAAATTAAGACCACTGTTGGACAAACACTACAGGGATAATCAGCTTGTTGAATTTAAACTGCACTATAACATTTACAGCTCAACATAATTTGACTTTTTCTAAAATTTCAGATGCAAGTGTAAAACTCTTCAATGTTTAATTAATTGGACAACATGTAGTTCTCTAACAAGGCGATTCATCACAAAATGCCCCAAAAAGCATCTGAACCATAAATTGACCATTTAACGTGATTCAATTACATCTTGTATCTAGGTCTTCTTCTTCATCATCTTGTTCACATTTAGACGTCATCAGACGAAGATGATGCCTAACACATGACAAGTTACGTTAAGAAACGCTGACATTTTTACGCTGTGGCATTTACACCACCGTTTGCTTTGTTTAATTAATAACTATTTTTGAAATTTTTGCAAACATCACTACGCAAGATGGGCAGAAAGTTTAGATGTCTGGGTAAAATCTCCATGACAAGTTGTCTTTAGCCGGAAAATGAGAACCATGACACAGTTGTGTGTTTTACTGTTCCAGTCAAAGAGGAGAGAAATAACGTAAATACAGAATAAGTTTTCATCGTTCTCCGTGAAGAAACCGCAGAATGCACCAGTGATGTATGCGTAAATTACAAAAAGGCTTTTTTGTCTGGCATGAAGGAATTACCATCACATGTCCTACTTAAATGTCCTTCATTCATGATGCAATATTTGTGTAACGCCAACTTTTTACATTTTCTGAGTATTCTGTTTATGAGTAGTGCGAGTTTGTTTGCAGGATCTCTAACAAACAGAAGGTTTTAAATGACAGAAGCAGGAACACAAATGCAAAACATGATGAACAGTGATGGTTTCTATACTGGAAGGTCTGGTGTAAACAAGGAATGTAAGAATATACTGATCCATTGAAATATTGGGATATTTTGTTGGACAATATATTGATATTCAAAGCAAGGCATTGATTTTTTTAAAAAAAAAAAAAAACAAATCACTGTATATGCAAACCCTAGCATATTTCCTTGTGCACTTAAAATTGACTTGTTTTTTCATGTTGAATCCAAAGTATTTTAATTTGTCACTTTTATAGAAATAATGTTAAAAGGATAACAATACAATTTTGCATTAAACATACTTTCTTTTGACAAAAACATTGGGATAAAAATTAATATAGTTTGTATAACTATTTTGGATCTTTACTGCTCAGACAGGTTTTACTTTCATATCTCATCCTGTACATAAGGAGCAAGTGTTTTTATTTATTCTGCAGTGAAGTGTAGATCTCTCTGTTCTTATTCAAGTAGCTGATGTCAACCATGTTGCAGTTTTGAGTCTTTAATGTGTTGTGACAGTTTTTCCCTTTTAATTCTTGCTAAGAAAAAAACAACATATCATATCATTACCCCTGTATTGTTATACACATTAGGGCTTTGCAATTTATTGAAACCGACATTACAACCAATAATAGACATAATTTTGCTCATGTAAATTATTTATTAAGTTATTTTTAAGTTAACAAAACGTTCTGTTAGCTATGACAGCAAAAATGAAGATACTGAATTATTTCCTAATTAATTGTAATGGATGTAAACTGTTCAAATAACCATCTTGTTTGGAGGTGATGTCGCGCAACCTTATTACATATTGTATCACCAGATTCTTGCCAATACACATATCTAGTGTAAACTGGTATTGAAGACATCGTGTTGCCCTCGGATGTTTTCCTCCTCTGGTATAACGTCCATCATACCTGCAGAGTCCATGACAAGCAGGCTCATCACGCTTTCTGCTAAATAAACTCACATCACACAAAAACTCTTTATTGTCTTTTATTTATTTCTTTTCTCTCTTTTCTGTACTAGATTATTGCAATCTGGTTAATTCACATTTAAAAAGCAGTCATTGACCAGATGCATTGAAATCAATGATATTCATTTTTTTACAATAACCGTTTATCGGCCCCATGACTGGAAAACTCAATCCAAAAAAAAAAAAGAAACATCTGTACGCTTTTCTGCACTTTATTTTGTTTTCATGTCTTTTTTTCATAGTAATTACAAAAAAGGAAAAATATATATAACAATCATAAAAAGGATAGATTGAAGGAGGGGCGAGGAATATTACGACTGGCAAACAATCACAACACAGCACAAGTACCTACTTACTGCGAGAAATGAAAGGTACAAAAATGCAAAAGAAAGAAAAAAACTTAGCTCATATGGAAAAAAGAAAAAGAACAAATTGGCACCTATGAATACAAGAAGCAACTGAGAGGAAAAGAAAGTGGAGATTTCCTAAAAACTATTTTAAAAAAAAGAAAAAAGAAAAAGACAGAAATAAAGTGTTTTCTTGATTTTTGTCCCCTTGTTTGTTAAAAAGAAAAAAGAACTGTATGACATAGTGGGAGGAAAGGAAAGGAGGGGTGGAGGGAGAAGCTGGTGGGGGTGTTTGGCAGGGACAATAAAAAATACTGCACGTACAATACCTTTGTTCAGCTTTCTCTTTCCTTCATCCAGCTCTTACAGTCTTCCTCTCCCTCTTTTTCCTTTCTTTATTTAATAGCATATCCCATTAATATTCCTTTCCCCCGCTGCTCCTAATGGCCGCACCCAGTGGCGCGATCGTTAGAGTTTTACATGTGAGTAGCAAATGACACTTTGATTGGCTGTGATGTGGAGATGGGGGTCCCCTGCCGGTTCCGGGTCGGGGGCACGGCTGAGCTGAGAGATCCTGCCGGGCCTCGGTCTCACTGCGCGTGCTGACTCAGTGTGTGGTTCTGCAGAGAGAGAGGGAGAGAGAGCGATAGGGAGAAAAAGTGAGAACACATGATGAGAGAAATAATGGGCTGCATGAGCGTAGTGCTTTCCACACCCCCCCACCCACCCAACAGCAGAACAGAAAGGAAGAGAAACACGATCGCCTCCTGCAGAACCAACGGCGAGGCCTCGCCGCCTCATACGCACCAGAAAGAGAACATTAGAGTGGAAAAGAAAAAGGACACAATCCTACGACGTGCTGGAGGTGAAATGAAAAACTGGCATTTTAAAGATTCAAAGGTTTGTGATTTGCTTCTGACACATTTTGCAGAAAGATCACGTCTCTTCCAACAGTCTTATGCAAACACTTTTCAGCTCCAAGGTTTCACCAATTGAGACATTTCGGGGTATTTTTACAGATAAAAACAACAGAAAAAATGTCAAATTCAAGAGTCAACAAAGAGATCATAACTAGAATGCATGAATCCATAGATGGAAGTTAACAGCAGCTAAAACAGAAGGGAAATGATTATATTCACACTCCCACATGGTGGTGGAGGAATTTTACTGCTTTCTTTCCAACCTTGCTTCGCCCTGCAGCATCGGTCTGTGCAGCTCCCTGAAAGTCCCACCACAGGTCAGGATCATGTCAACAGCTTCATTCTGTTGCATATCTGCTGTTGTGTTTGGGATCATTGATCCTGCTGCATGAGACAATTTCAGCCAAGCTTTAGCTGCCGGACAGATGGACAATTGTCTGATTCGAGATCATTTGGATACTTTGGTATGCAGAGGAGTTGACAGTTCAGATCAGAGTTTGCCTTTTTATGCATTCTGATCAGACATGTCTGTGTTGGTCTGGTCTGTATAAATGACATGGTTCCAGAGGTTTTGTGGTTTGTTCAGATGCAGCTTTGCCAACCTGAGCAGTTCTGCAATGTTCTTGTTTTTCTCCTGGAACCCTCCCGAACATACTCTCTAAACTTCAACATGAAACATATTAATGGAGGTCTAGAGAGTCTGACATGTACATCTTTGGGTTTTTAGAGCGATACGATTCGCTGGCTGCACCTCAGAATAGTAATTACCTGTATATGTCTGTATATGTCTACTGTGTGTTTGGTTTTGGCTGTACAGGAAACTGAATTTCCCTCGGAGGATTAACAAAGTGTCTATATTTCTCCGACCACAGGATCTAATGTTGGACTGAACAGGATCAGCAACAGGTTCGTCTGTGCTTGAATGTTTGTCACCGAATGATGAACCTTATTTCTAATGTCTTTCCTCCTTGGCACTGTGTTAACACGCAGCTTTTTCTCGAGATGATTCCACTGATAATCGACTGCATTGATCAGCAGCAGCTGGTTCTTTCTAAACTTCTTATTTCCAAAGGAAGCAATACGGATGGACTTCATTTGCACTTTATGTTTCTCATCTGAAGGTTTTTTTTTCTAATTTTAGGACTTTTTATTGACCAGAAAAAAACCTTAAAACTGACAGAAGGTACATCTCCTTTTCCACTTGACTGTAATTCAGTCCAGAACCAGATCATTTCCATCATTTTAGTGTTTGTTTTGTTTCTTTTTATTTCTTTGGGAACCCAGAGCCACGATGTTTATTCAGATCTGTGAAACCCTTGTGTCTTTTGATATTGTGATTAATATTTTACAGAAAGCATCTCCATACCTCCGAGACGCCTACGCTCGCATCTCTCCGAAGGCATCAGCACACTACGCATCAACACATAACCACAATGCATAAAAACACATTTAAAAAAAATAAATTAAAATTCAAACCAGCAGCAAGAGCACAAGGGGAGACCGGTGCAGTGATCCACAGGTAAAACTCTGGGATTTACACAGATTTGTATGCAAATCGGGGACGGCAGGTACAAAAACACACTAATACACAACATGCTTAATAATAGGTTAGATGGTTTTAATGAAAGAATAGAAGCATAAATGTGAGTAAATTTGACTGTGAAGCATTAATTTACTCTGAAAAACACCCCAAAATATGCGTCACGCTCACACGATTGTACAAACACAAGCCAGCATGTCCTCTGTGGCACTTCCCTATCAGCTGCAGAGGGAAACTGAACTCATGATAATCTGGATTTGCCTGTTTGGAACTTAGCTAGCATTACATCGAAAGCTGAGCAGATACTCTGTGTGTGTGTGTGTGTATCTGTAACGAGTATGGGAGATGATTGGAATCATTTCTCAGGGAATGTGTGTATGTATCAGAGAAATTTCCACTAGGATGCTTTCCTCCTCTTCTTTTTATTTTCCCCAGACGGTGCAGCTTTCTCCCCCTCATAAAACATTTCCTACCTTTCTCTCGCTCTTACACCCCCCCCCCCCACACACACACACACACATACACAGACATGCACACAAGGACAAATTCCCTCAGAAATCTTCCCCTATCATGCCTGCCTCCTCACACACACACACACACACACACACACAATTCCCAGTGAGATCTTCCCAATCAACGCTCCCCCCAACCCCCCACCCCGACCCCTTTGCACCACTAAAAGCAGCTTTCTCAGATTAATCGCTCCCTTTCCAACAGATAGGCCCCACTGCACAGGAAAAAAAGGACAAAAAAAGAACAGTGGATGGAAGAAGGAAAACAAGGAGGGGATGGGAGGATGAAGCGAGGGGAGGGGTGGATGGGGACACAAATGTGAAGGATTATATGTGGTTTGGGGTTGATAAATACTTATTTGTCATTCTATGGGCCTTATCTTGCTGTGCATGTTTTGTTGAGCCCTTTGGTGTGTGTGTGTGTGTGTGTGTGTGTGTGTGTGTGTGTGCGACAAGGCTTCAGAGGCCGAGCTCACCACCCAGAGGAACGCAAAGGGTATTAATGTCCAGCACCAGAGAGGCATCTCCACAAAAACGCGGACTTTAGAGGAAAGGGTGAATTGAGCAACATAACGAATGGGACGGTGAGGAAGAAGAGCATGCCTCCGTGTGTTTGTGTGTGTGTGTGTGTGGGGGGGGGGTCTCAGTGGGAGCCGCTGACCCCATTATGATAGAAAAACCTTCCTTTCTCTTGTCGCTGCTTCTCACTCTGTCGCTTTAACTCGTCCTCTGCATCATTTCTCCGCATCGCCAGAAGAGGTCAGCCTCATTCTGCTCTATCTGACCACTAGAGGAAGACACTCTCCTGAAGGAGAAGCATCCATGTCTGCTTTTCATCTTTACATACTCGCCTCAACCATGACCTCCAAAACCCATGCCGTAAATCAGGCGTCGGGGAACGTGCACAGATAGAAAGAGCTTTATAAAAGTAAATATGAGAGAAGTAGGAAGGAACCGCAGAGCAAACGTGAGTCTTGTTTTCCCTCTGCGTCCGACTGCTGCTGTATCGATTTGTAGATGGAGGAAGGAGGGATGCAAAGGAAGGACAGAGGAAGAGGAGGGAGGGAGGCCATGGTCACTCCCTGGAGGTGCCTACCGAGCTGCAGAGGGCTGCTGGAAATAGCCCAGAAGGAGGAGAGGAGAGGCGGATGAAGACGAAAAGAGAGGGATGAGAGAGACAGGCATATGACAGCATATGACACACCAATCACTTCATAAGACACAAACACCAACACTCTGACACCTCCTGGTTACTCCTCTTCATTTATGTAGTTGTTGGAGGCTTAGTATTGATTATGCAGGGCTGTAATCGATGGTGTGTGAGAGTGTGTGTGTGTCACAGTGTGACATCTGCACTACAGCAAAGTAATTGATATATTCTATGTAAAATGAGGTGACAGAGTGAAGGGGAGGAGGAGTAAGACAGATGCTTTTATGTGTCTACGGATCTCAGTCAGTTTAGTAACTTTTATTTAACGTCTAAAACTGGAACAACAAGTCTGGATTGGTCTCAAAGTACAAGTCAGTTTAAAAGCTGCTTATCAGTCGCCGAACAGGCCGATGAGAGAACCAGTCAGATTCCTTTAATCCATAACTGGGGGTGAAAGGAAGCTGGTATGGTCCGGTACGTTTGGAGCAGCTCTGTTACAGTGTACCCAGCAGTAGCATCTCCCAGCAGTAGAAGGGAGATGGCAGAGCGGCTGCTCGGTAGAAAGCCGTCATTCAGAACCAGTAAGAGCTACACCAGTTAGACAAATGCAGTCTTGAAAATTCCCTTTAAGTCATTCTGAATTGTTTCTGAACTGTCAGTGCTGGACGGCTTCTTGGCCGGGTATTTCACGCTCCTCCTCAAGGCTCTTGTCCTGCTTCCCCCCTCCTCCCCTCAGGGTGAGCCCGGTGGTCTTTTTTGCCCCCAGCCTTTGAAACATGAACCACATGTTTAAATGTCTTTACGTCTGCAGCAAAATCACCCAAATAAAACCAGTCGGAGAGAAAGACGTCTTTTATTTTAACTGCACAGAACTAAACTCCTTATGAGCTCATAAAAAAATACTTCACTGCGCATGTGCATCTACTTCTCAAACGCAGTGGTTGCCATGGAGAATGGGGCGTTGGATTTGTTTCACTGGGACATTTTCCACAACTGGTCCACAGACAAGAGATGAAGTGTAGTCCCGCTTTGAGTTTTTGCTCGTGACCTCATGAGCTGTTCTTGAGACTTGAATTCTGGAAGTTTGACAATGTTTCAAGTAACAAAATTAGTTTACCGTATTGTCAAGTGTTTTTCAGGTTGCCTAAAGCAAAGCATTTAAATGTTTTTAATTGTTTTGCTTTGACTTTGCCATTTTAAAATGCATAAAATAGTACAGACATGTCCATCACCAATCATGGAAATAAGACAGTGAAGATCATTAATCCCCACAAAGAGAATTAAACCATCTAACCCAGGACGGAACGATTGACATAAATGGGAGATCCGATTCTAGAAAACACTTTAATTCATCCAGTTCTGGTCCTGGATGGGCCATAATTCTGCAGGTTTTAGATATTTCCCAGGGATTATTATGCTCTTCTCTTTTCCAGCTGGACTCTTTTGTCTAACAAACTGTTTTGACATTCAGTCATGTATATGTGAAATATCTTCAACCAAGAACAAATCGTTTAATAGTCTCTCCTCTTCAAAAGAGAGGATGACTATCTTTCCCTTCCTCATCCATTATGTTCTGTTACATTCTCTGACATGAACACGGGTTTGGCTTCGGTTTTGTAGCGGTAGCAGAGGGAGTGTGCTCTGTGCTGGGAACAGCGAGGCCCAGACCAGTCGATACTGAGGCCCGTCATTGTTTTTCCTAAACTGCTTAGAGAGAGCGAGGCTAAAGCCTGCAGAGCCACGGGCTCAGGGGAAATATGGCCCTGTCGCATTACCCATGCGCAACCTTGCCACACACAGGAATGGATTCTCAGACTTACACTCCCAGCTTAAAGCTCATGCATGTAAGGACACATAATGCCAAGCAAAAATGGAAAACAGGAAAACACGGGCTCAATGCGGACTCTCCGTCTCACGGGGAAACGGAGAAGGGGTGACAGAAGAAAAGGAAGAGATGGAGATAAGAAAAATCTAATTTGTCTTGTCCTGCTTCTCTCTGCTCTCCACACACACAATTGAAGGTTCATTTGTGTTGTGATGATGCTGGAGGCTGTATATCAGCTGAGGAGCAGAAACACCTTCACCTTTAAAACTCAGCTAGATCGCCGGCGCCACCACCAATGCTGTCTTTGAATTGTAGTATGTAACTCTGAGGGTAACTGTGTAATTTACCCTTTAGGTAATCTACAGACGTTTTTTTCGCATTTCTAGCCCAACCAGGAGATTTACAATCCAGCAACAGCACATAGTGTTTATTCAGATGCTCTTTATGGTGAATTCAGGATAATCGATAATAATCCTGTCAAACTTTTCACCAATCAGAGCTGAAATTGATGGTAAAGTTCAATCAGAAGCAACCAACAAGGAGCAGAAAGTTCCACGTGTGTCTTAAAAGAATAAAAATAATGTTCTTCTCTGGCTGAAATAACACCAAGAGAATAGTTTTAATGCAGCTGAGTTGGAGTTGGTTTTGTAAGAACAGAATAATAATAAATGGAACTAAGAAATCTACAGTAAATATGTAAATATTTTTTGCTCTTTCTTTGTTTCAGTGTTAATAGGTTTCAAGTTGGATGCACTTTTCAAATTTACAGGTGTCCCACATGGACCTGTACTCAATCCATTATTCTTAGTATTAAGAAATTCCTGATGTGATGTTAAAGGGTGTATTAACCTGGCTGCAAGCTCAAATCTCACATCAAGTAAAAACTGTCAGAATATTCTGTTAATAAAAATTGTAAATAGTTTTTTTTGTTTCAATTCTATTTTTCTCCTGAAAGCCAAGATTTGAGAGAAATATCTGCAGATGAGAGAAGGTTTTGGTTAGTGTTGATCTTTGTGTTATATTTACAATATGTTGTAAGTAATAAATGCTGCTTTCTTCTTCTGGTTAGTCTTTATGCTGCTGTATGTTTCATGCATTTATTTTACATCATTTTAGCCTCAATCTGGCAGCTGACGTCTAGGTTTTGATCAAAAATAGCAAAGAATAAGTGTTGAAATCTATCAGGAACACTGAAACATTTAGATATCTTTTGTGTGGAAGATTTTACCTGAAGGAGCTGAAATATGACATCAGATAAAAGTCAAACCAGAAAATAATCAAAGTCGAGGATGTCTGTAATGATAAAACTACACCTGAACACAGGTGCTGCGTCTCTCCCCGACACAGGAAGAGGAAGAGCTGCTGCAGGAAGGATACCACATGTCAGCGTTTGAATCTGTGTCAGACGTGTGTGTGTTTCATCTCCATCGCTGCTTTTAACAGCACATGAAAAATCACCTTTGCTGCCTTGTGGTCTTCTTTGGGTTCAGAGTATTTATAGAGCAGTTTTGACACCCCTCCAACAACACGAGGACGTCTATGTCTCAGTGTGTGTGTGTTTGTCTGGAACGAGCAGATGGACTGTCTTAGCCCTCTTCCTCTGCTCCCTGGCTTCTCTTTAGCCCCACCCGTCCAGGACAGGATGCTGCCTCGGGAGTAGATCAAAATAAACGCACCCCCTGCCCTCAACATCCCGCCGACACGGAGTCCCTGCTTCCCTCCAAGTATTCCATTTGTCTCCGTTGTCTTTGTCTATTTTCTTCCAATTACAAACAACAACGCATCTTCTCGATCCTCTCGATTCAGGCGAGTCATGATGACCCACACCCAGGGTGACCTCTCTGGCCACATCCTGTTTGAAATACCCCCCCCCTTTCCTCTCCATATCCCACGAGTACTTCCCCTCCCCTGCTGCTACTGGTCCATCCAGCCATGTTTGAACCAGTAAACACATCCCAAAAATACACTCTCAGCATGAAGGGAACAAGCGCTCCTAAACACGGATGAGTCTCAACCTGATTCATGCTCCCCGCTGAAAGCTGTTACACAAACCAGGAAGTGACCTCACCTCCGCAGAAAGGACCTGTCATTCAGGCGACCTGCTCAGGAAAAAGCTTAAGACAGTCGGTGTTCAGGCTGATACTGAACACACAGAATAACACAAAGTGCTGAATCCAAGAGTCAACACACACAACAACACACACTCCTGTATGTTCCCAGCGAGATACAATGTCTAATACAGGGGTCACCAACGTCGGTCCTTGAGGGCTACCATCCAGAAGGTTTTAGTTGCTTCCTTCTACAACACACCTGATTTAAACCAATTGCTCATTAACAAGCAGGTGCAGAAGATGACAACAAGTTGTTGGAGAACCTTTTCATTTAAATCAGGTGTGATGAACCAGGGAAACACTAAAACCTTCAGGATGGTAGCCCTCGAGGACCGGAGTTGGTGACACTTGGTCTAATACCTATTCCAGATAAAATGATAAGAGTTGTATGGGGAATATGTCACCTGGAAGTTTTTAAAGTCTGCAAATGGAATCAATGTGAGAAAAAAGATTTTCGTGACTTCTTACACACGCCCGTTTCACATGCTGGTAGCTACCCAAGCAGGTCGTAAGGTTTGAGTGTCCATGAGTGTCCATAGAGAGTCGTCCAGCATGAAAATAAGAGCAATCCCATAAGAGTCATTGCTACTTGACTTTTCCAGTCAAAGAGTAAAGAAATCGCCTAAATGTGGAGTACGTTTTTATCAGTTTCCAGTGAGCAAGTACCAGTGAGCTTGGATTCAAACTGGCAGCCTTTAGCCTGGCACTGGTTACGCAGTGTTCATTTCCACTCTGGTTAACTGTCTGAATGACTCCAAAGACATCGACTATTGTTGGTCAGCGGACTGGAGTTGCCCGAGTAGGAGGGTGCAGGAGGGATATTGCCAGGAAATTGTCAAGGTAAACACTGGTTTACTACCAGTTTAGCACACATAATTGTGACTACAGATATTTTAGAAGCTTCTTATTCAGGTTAGAATAACTTTTAGCAATCTCGAAATGTTCTCTTTTCTTTAACTTCTTCAGACCGGCTTCAATGTAAGATGTTTCACCAGAACTTAAAACTGCTTACAATGTGAAAATACAACACACGTAAACTCTTCTGGCCTCCAAGCATGAGCGAGGTAAAGGAAAAAATTATAAAAAGGGTCTATTTCAGGTGCTTTTGTTGTGTATGACATGTGGATTTAGCATAAAAGCAGAAAGTTTTCTTCCTGATGGAACAGAAAATATGATCAAGTCCTGAGGCCATCATCTCTAACGACACTATTTATGTGACATTAATCTGATAAATAAGAGGGCGATGTAAAGATTTTATGATTTTGCAGGAATAATGTGCATTTCCAACCAGTAAGTCTCCCTCCTGTGAGTCCTGGTTTGTCCATATTCAGAGTCAGTGACAAATGAGCCTTTAAAGAAACACAATAGGATGATTGTCAAGGCTAATTAATAAACATATTAGTATGATATGCAGTAACATGCCCAGGCCTCTTTAAATAGTCATCTGTCAGCTGAGCAGGAAACGTTTAAATCAGAAGCTGTCTTGAACATGACTCTTTCCAGATGTGCAGAAAGTGTAGAAGTCTCTCACCAGGAGGGAAAAACGAGCAAACACACAGAATATTGACATAGAAAAACAAACTGTTGAAAGAGATGAATGCAGAAAGATGCAGCGACGCAGTCACGGCCAGGATTGATAGACACCATGCAGAGTTTGTGACACACTGCCTCTGTTTACCTGTCACACACACACACTAACACACAACCCAAACAACAGGAACATGGTCCAAGCTGTTAGACACCCCTCCAGGCGTTGGCTCAAAAAGAGGAATTCTCCTCCTCCTCCATCTTCATCCTACTGTCTGCCCTCCATCAGAGCAAAAAGTATGCTCATATTTCCGTCCTCTTCCTCCCTGACTGACTCCAGCTGTGTTCATCACCTTTACCGGGCTCAAACAGGCTGAGATTTTGCTTCTGCAGCTTAAATGCGGAACAACGAGCAGAAACGCGAAGCCTGCAGAGAGTTTGCTCTGAGAGCTTTTGGACCTTCCCATGCTTCATTTGGTTGATTTGCTTCTATTGGCTTTAGATGATTCAGTTGTTCTCAGACTTTTTCCAACATTGTTCTTCAGCCCCCTCCAATCTGGGGGTCCTTCAGCCCTGCACCTCCTAACACAGGGGTGTCCACAATCCGATTTCCAGTGGGTCCAACTAGTAAAAAATTCCAGCACAATGGTTTCCAATCAATTCAAACTAATTTTCTCTGTAAGTGCAAAAGAAGGAAAGTACAGTATCAACATTATACTTAGGGTCCTGATAACGGTGCACATGCACAAGGAAATCACCCCCATCCTCCACTCTTTGCACTTGCTCAGACTTTCACACAGAACACAAAGTCCTCCACTAGTCTCTATCTGAACGATGTGGCCCCCACTTTTCTGCTCACAATCAACATCTCAACTCCAACCTGGTCAGGGCAACAGCACTGTTTGCTTCCACCCAGGAAGCTCCCCACCTGTGGAATCCCCTCCAGGACCACCTTAGGGACCCACAGACGGTGGACTCTTTTAAGAAAAGACTAAAAACCGTCCTTTAAAAAAAAAAAAAAAAAAAAAAGCTTTAAATTGCTAATTATTTATTTTATTGAGGTTTTCTGCTGTTTTATTTTGCTCATTCTAGTACATTGAAATTTGATTTCAAATGTAAAGTGTTTTATATATAAAATGATTATTGTGTATTTATTTATTAATGAAAGATCCTTAATTTAAAAACCTAAATTTTCTAAAGAAAAATAAATGTAGTTTATTATACATCATTTTGTTTTTTCATTTACATATTTTATTGGTATTTATTTTTAAATTAGATTTCATATAATGTATATTAGATCTTATCATAAATTTTCCATTTCAAAACATATATTTATACATTTATAAAAATAAATGGTAGCATTTTTCATTTGCAATTTATTTCAACATCATACTTTTCAGTAAATGTTATTAACTTTATTTATATTTTGTATAACTTGAAAAAGAAAAAATAAGTGCAGTATATATTATATACATTTATATTATTTACATATTTTATTTGTATTTATAGTAAATATTTTATCATTTTAAAATTGATTAATTGCTTTTAGTTAGAACATAATCAATAATAATAATTTATTTGATCTTTATGGGTATACAATAACTTTAATATTTTTTGGAATACACATATTTCTCATATATTTATCTGGATTTTTCAAATTTAAATATCTACTTCTTTAATAAATTTTAAAGTTTACTTATTAAGGTATTAATTAAAACTCACTTGATACCAAAATGTTTTATCTCAGCATCTGGGAATAAAAATCCAGTATTTCACATAATCCGAGGATTGTTTTTTACATGTCAAAGTTATTTGAAGCGCACGTTCTGCACATTTTCAATTGCATTTTAATTCTGACCTCTTGAACTCACCTCATTATACAAACTAAAGTTACATCCATTAAGTCAGAAATGTAGAACGAATGTTTTCTTTTTATGCTCCTGTATCCATGGCGTGTCTATGCACCATGTTTGAGAAACAAGATATTATTTTATCATGGGTTTTATAAAAAAGATTAATCTTATTCATCATCCTCTTACAGAAACTCTTCATCACTCTTTAGTTATGAACCACTTTTTTTTTTCTGTCTTCTCACTGAAAAAAACCCCAGAAAACCTTCAAGTCTAGGGGATTGGTGGAGGTAAAAATATGTGAGTGTGAGTCCCAGGTCCCCATTCTAATAACACAGAGTCTCCCAGTGAGCACTGGGGCAGCTGAGTTTGCTCCCCTGGAACGCCACAGGGATCTACGGATCAAATTCGCGCGCACACACACACACACACACACACACACACACACACACACACACACACACACACACACACACACACACACAC
>JBAMHX010000011.1:5999720-6028366 GCA_037177515.1 Pseudomugil tenellus
ACACACACACACACACACACACACACACACACACACACACACACACACACACACACACACACACACACACAGAGCCCAGGGATACATGGATCAGAGAGTACACACTATGACTTGACATGGCATTCACAACCGAGACACACACACATATATGCGAAGCTTATTGCCAGTTCAGCCACATCCACACCTTTCCATAATTCAGTTAGAGGGAGACAGCGAGGCTCGTAGATTCAGACAAAGATAACATTATTCACAGACAGACTGCTAAACACAGCTCGTTTCACACACACAAACACACTGCCCTGATACCAACAGCAGGCAGTGCTTCTATGCACCACTTTTATTTATTCCTTCTGCTCTCAGGGCACATTTGTGAATATTTATTTCACTTTTCAGATCCAGACAACAAGCAGCAGCTGCTGCACCTTAAGAATTTTGCTGTAATTTCTGTAAAGGTGACCAGAAATAGGTGCAAGCGTTTATTCCCCGTTTCCCTTTCCTTAAGACTGGAGTTTTGATAGCTACGTCTCCATGGAGACCATTTCTGATGAGGTTTTGGCCAACTGGTCCAGAGCTGACTATGGTCCGAGTGTCTATGGGGCTCATACTTCATATGTATCTACGTGAATTTGCTAATTAAATTCATGTAATTTATTAATATAGACAAAAACATTGCAACAGAAATATAACATATATCAAGATATTTGCTAAAATCCTAATTTCTGCCTGTTAAGCTCATTTAGAACAAGATCTTTGTTAAGTTTCTGTTATGTCTCAACGGCAATGAGGGAGCTTTTATCTGTCTGTTCTGGTCTCTTCCACACCTTCAGCCACTCATTTACTTCTCTCAACCAAACTTCCTTGTCCTTTTTCAAGGACAATCAATATACCATAATAAATGTTTACTATAGCCATGTTTAGTAACTTTTAGCTCAGCACAACTTCTGGTTTTGTGTTTCTTCACTTTATGCTGCTTTATTAACATTTTGGGTCTAAAGCGACAGATTTACCATCAAACTGAAAAGAGAAATCAGAGGAAGATCAGGTACTTTGATGTTTCATTTTGTGTGAACATGATTATAATTTACAAATAAATCAGAAGAAAACCGTCCCCCCATCTCAGTCTAGTGTTAAGCTTGGATAGTAACATGTAAGGGTTAATGACACCCCACCACCATGTTTAAGGCACGTTTTTCAGCTAACAGATATTTGGGAATCATCTTGTTAGTGATAAAATCCCATCTTGTGTTTGTCAGAGTGACTCAGTTTTCTGTTATCTTAAATGATCTTGAAGGCATCCTTACAGAAAAACTACATGTGGTTCACATGTGCAAACATTTTATTGGAACAATTTCATATTATCCATATCTGAATAGCATGTGAAGAGGATGAGATACACGTCATACATGTGATCCACATTTTCTTCCCATGTGGATAAGATATAGTCTCAGCAGATTTAATCCTTGTAGACACTTTGAAATAATTCAAAACGTGTGGATGAGTCCACTTCCAAGCTCCTTATGCTGCAAGTGACGAAGCGGTCTGATGATGTCACAGCCACAGAAATTATTGCGACTTGTGCCAAACTAATATATCAGAAAAACTTTATATGACACCATTTTTATTTTACCTTTTTGAGTTAGAGTAGTCATAGCTGAAGATTTTGATATATAATATGTACATGTTGTGCTAACGTCATTTAAAAAAAAAAGTATAAACAAAAGCTGATATTTTCTGTTATTTCGCATGCCGACGATTTCAGACATCTCTAGCAAACATGTCATATAATGTGATATATGAATAAAAAAGATTGGAAACCAATAAACAAAGGAACAAGAACCAAAAACAGAATTTTTAAAAAAATGGTACAGGGAAAAAGGAGCCAATGTTCAAAGAAACACTTTGACAGATTCCAAGAAAAGTGTGGAGAAGTATCGATCAAGAGCACTTTAAAACATTATAATAACGTCTGGCTGTAGGGAAGAGAAATATGAAGAAATAAGAGCTGGATCAGGAGCTTTACTTCAGAACTAAAGCTTTGAACATGTCCTGAGATGTTCCATTTATGTTCCATTATCACCTACTTCTGCCTACATAACTTTTATTAATGTGTCCATAGCAGAAAAACTGACTGTTTAGTTTGAATCTATGACTCAAATGTTTGTCATTAATGTGTTTGAATATTGCAGTAAAAACTTTATATACACAATGACTCTTTATATCCTTTCATTTCTCCATCTGAGCTCAAAGGAACCAGTGTAACTTCAGAAACAGATGCAGAAAAAGAGGAATGATAGAGAAGTGTGAGAGTGATGAGAATAGATGGAAGGAAGGATTCATGCAAGAAGCTGCAGGACAGCACCCCCTGCAGGCTGATGAAGAAATATGTAAAAAATGTGATTCTTACTACAGGAAATCATTCACTTAACAGTGTTTAAAATGTTTTATCGATGTAAAAACACAACTTCTACTTCTAATAATTTAATGTTTTGATGGAAAACTGCTTCACAAAAAGAGATGATGAAATAAAAAAAAGGGGGGGCGGAAAAGAAGTATGTGAGAGTGAAACTGAAAAAGTCGTGTGTGAAGTCTGGGAGTAAAAGCAGAGAGATATCCAGGAGGACCTCACTGATCAGGGCCACGGCATTTCTTATTTACACACACACACCAAAACATCTCTTATTTACCAGCTTACGTCTGCACTATTTATGGGACGCTGGGGAGAGGCACAGAAGAGAGGAAGAGAGGAGAGGGGCTAAAATATGCATAGGGGCTGGTTCTTCAGGGACGAGGGGAAGTCAGAAAGAGGGAGGAAGACAGGAAGAGAGAGACAGAAAACTGTGGTGTGTGTGTGTCTGTGTGTGTCACAGAAAGATGCAAAGACAAGTGATTGAGATGAAGGCAGAAGAAGCGCGAGGAGCTTTGTATTCAAAAGGAGGCGCAGATGGAGAAAGTGGGGCTGAAGGAGGGAAATCTGAGGGGAGGAAGGATGATGCAGCGGTGTGTCCATGCAGCAGCGACCCCTGTGTGTGTGTGTGTTGGACATCGTGTGATCTCTCAGAGGGCTTGAAAGAGGCCAAATCCTTTTCTAGCTGGCCAACCAGCCTTCTTCATCCATCCTCACCTCATTAAAACACATAGGCACACACACAAATCAACCTTTTCCATGTTCTTCTCCAAATACACACACACACACACAAGCAAAAACAGCTAAAACTCGCATTAACCTCCATGGTTGCAGCTCTCCATCTCCCCCAGTCAGCCTTTCTGTCTAGCCCACTTAGAGAGTTCTCCCATGAGGCCACAGAGCTGTGGCAGGTCAGGCACAGGGTGCGAGTTTTCACACACACACACACACACACACACACACACACACACAGAAACACATGTATGCACACATTTGGGCCAGGACCAGAGAGTAACAAGATAGATATAGGCAGAGTTTAGCGGTTAAAGATGAATTAAAAGGAGATGAGAAGAAGCAGAAAAATACTGGATTATGGAATAAAATTTCCTGCAGGCACAAAGATAAACACGCTTATTTACTCACTGAAAACAATGAAAACTTTCTCTAATTCTCTTCACAACAAGGCCTGTTTTTCTACTTCCTGTCTGAGATTATTAAAATAAATAAAGTATATTTTCTCAATGCAAAATGGTTGTATGCAGGAAATTATTACAGAAGTATCAGAGTCAAGATGCGAGTTACTGAGTTAGAAGAAATTCACCTGAATCACACCTGACCCTACTGAAACACAGTAATAAATGTTTCTCCTCCTAAAAAACATTTCTTTCTGTGGAAACCAGAAGATGTTTTTCTAAGAATGATTTAAGTAATCCTAAGAATGAGCAAAAGGGATAAAAGTTAAAAAATAAGCAACAGATATAAACTCAGAACAAAAATAAACCTCTACATAGATGTTAAACTGCACAAGGCCTATTCTATTCTATTCTATTCTATTCTATTCTATTCTATTCTATTCTATTCTATTCTATTCTATTCTATTCTATTCTGATGTGTGAAAACCAGCAAATGGTGACAGATGTTTGATTTGAAGTTATTACCTAAAACTGCTTCCTTTCAGTTGTGTGAGGATGGCATGACGAGGTCAGACAGCATGAGAGAAGTCGACTGAGATGGAGCTTTGTGCGTGTGCATGTGTGTGTGCACGTGCATGTGTGTGTGAGGTGTAAGCGTGGTCTATGTGTGGACATTAACCGACAAGGTCCAGTAGTCACCCTGCTGCTAAATGGACTGGCCGGCCATATGCCCACCACCTCTGGCACTACATCATCAACACTTTATGTGCTGGCGTGTGTGTGTGTGTGTGTGTGTGTGTGTGTGTGTGTGTGTGCTGGCTGCTGTTGGTCTTATTAGGATTATATAATCCCTACAGCAGCTCTTATTATAATTGTCAGTCTTGAAAGTGGACAGTGTTTCTAAAGAGGGTGAAGAGTGACCTGTAGTTTCCACACTAGTGGATCCATAGGAGAGCTTTTTCGTGTAGTCTGAGCTGTGTGTGTGAGTGTGTGTGTGTGTGAGAGAGAGAGAGAGAGAGAGAGAGAGAGAGAAACCAGGGGGATGGAAATCTGTTGAACCCTTGGTATTTTTACCCTCCTTCTCATCAACAGCTTTCTCTTCAGCAGAATTTACCCCGACTAGCCCAAACCTGGTCCTAAGAGACCCCAAATCACGCAGCTTCCTCCCTTTCAATGAACTTTCCCTGTTTTATGAGCTCAATGAGAGTTGGAACAAAGTTAAAGTAATTTGTTTGTGATGAGTGTTTGGCTCAGATTTAAATACTCTAACAGAACAGAGACCTGTAAAGTAATGTTGGGGGGTCGGGAGGGGGATTGACTTAATTCATCTCAATGGTTCATTACCAGGCTGATGCAGATGATGACAAGTTGTTGGAGAAGAAATTCATTAAAACAAAGTGTCTGGCAGCAGGAAAACCTCTAAAGCTGGATTTATACCATTCTTACACCATTGCAGTGTAGATTCTCTGAGAAGCTCTAGGTAACAAAAACTGACCAATCACAAGGGAGTACTTCAGCACAACTACGCATGTCAGGCCTCTGTAGACCTGATGCGGACACTATGTGGGTATAAATTCAGCTTAAAGGCCCTTTTATGCTCCTTTACATACAGTAAATGTGGATGGCTGTTACAAACTTATACATTGTCAGGTTTGTTAAGTTTGTTAATCCACTGGTGAGCAGTGCTCAGTTCAGATTTCACTTCCCAGTTTGGACAGTGGTAATGTGGTAATGTACCGCTACAAAGTTGTCCGAACCATCCAACAACACCGGAAGCAGTAAAAGTTCTTTTCTGTTTTCCCCAATCTCTTCTGTCTCTTCTTCAGTTGTTTTTTTTTTTTTTTTTTGGTGGTTTCTGAGTCCAGTTCCTCCTCTTCTTCTCTAGTTGGTTCCTTTCTCTGGTTGCCTGTCAGGTACACAACTCACACATCCCCCTGTGATTTCCAGTAATATTCCTCTGTTTTCTAAATCAAGTGACGGATTGCTAAACCCCTTTGAAAACAGACCAAATTAAGATAATAACTTTATTAATCCTGCAGGAAAATATTGTGCCAGAGTTGCCATACAATAAATGCAATAAAGTTTACAAAAAGTAGTGGAAGTAACGAGAAAGACGAAAAAAGTAACCAAACTATTTTTTTAAAATAAAATAATTTATTCTAAACGCAGGAGACAGACAAAGCTGTGTGTCTGTCTGTGTGTCCGTTTTCTGTGTCTAGAATAAATTTTCCTTAAAACCTGCAGGATGGTGGCCCTTGAGGACCGGAGCTGGTAACCCTTTCTATATGTTGTGTTTTAAATCCTCAGCAGACCAAACTAAACATGTTCACCCCGACACGTAATGCTGTGACTTCCAGGTTTCACCTCTAACAGGAATGATGTCTGACCTGAGAATTTGGCAGGTTCTGCTGCCAGAAGAGATGGAAGACAACAGCTTTACATCATCTCAGAGCTGACCACAGCTGGCCCAGGACCTACTCTAGAGTGACTTATATCAACTCATCTCTTTCACACACACACCATGTGTTTCCATGTCCTAATGACATCAAGTTTGCCAGAATCCTGCAGAGGCCTCATGAGGAGACACGGACAGTATGACAGCGGTGTGGAAAGAAGACAGTAAATATCATGAAGAGGTTCTAGTGGAAAATACTGGATGGTTTGGGATGAAAGGAGGCAAATGGAAAAAAAGAGAAAAGGAAAATTTGGACTAATTGTTCATCTCTGGTTTGGGTTAAGCAAATCTGCATGAGCTGACCCAGAACACGAGAAGCAGGTCAATGTGAAGAAAGAATGAAGAAGGTGTCCTACCTGTAGCTCAGTCTGAAAAAAGAACTTCTGTGGACACTGGGAGCAGTCGTAGATCTTATCCTCCTGACCATGGACGGCAAAAATGTGCTGCTGAAGCTTGTTTGCCTGAACAAACACTGAGGAAGACAAAGAGAAGAATAGACACAGTTAGTTAGATTGAATCAGTCTCCAAAACAAGAATCAAAGACAAAAGAAATCAAAAATCAAATTAAATCAAATAAAAAACAAAGTAAAATTATGATGAAACTGCTTTCTCTCAATTTTTTCATATCTACATGCTGACTTTGATTAAAAGGATTCAGCTTTTACATGCATTTATACATAAAGGGTGCAGGAATTAAGCCATCTGAAATAATACAAATGAATCCTTATCCAACGGGATCCTAACCGAAAATACAGTTTCTGTCTGTCTCAGCATGGAGGCACAAACTGGATATGTAGAGGTTAAAAAAAACATTTACAGGATCTGAAATGCAACAAATACAGCAAAGACCAGAACCAGGACCTGAAAGATGCAACTGGACCTTTAGCTGTTGTTTGCCGAAGCCTCATCAGAAACGGTGTCCATGGAAGCATGTTTATGTATTTCATATATGCTTCAATAAATAGCAGCCTCCAGGTTCTTAGAACAAAAAAAAAAATACAATGAAATGTAGTTTTTCTAAAGGCTTTGTACAGTTGTAAAGGGGAGGTAAAGAAGCACAACAGAACCATGTAAATAACCAGGTGGTCCGGTATTTATTTTGTACAGTGACAGAAATCAGCATCATGGCTCCAACGCTGCAGTTTTGTTAAGATCCACCCTGCGGACACCAGAAGACCAACAAATCACACAGCTGGAAGAAAGGCTGACGAGAAGGCAGCATTAAGAGAAATAAAGGAGCAAGACAAAAAAGAGGGGGGTTAAAAAAAGAGCTATCCTCAGCAGAATGCAATATTTATCAATAAATGATCTCTTTTTCGACTTCCACTCCAGTCTTGTTTTCCCTTCTTTCTCTTCCCATTGTTGCAGTAAACTTTTGGTTTTCGCTGTGAGTGTTTGTGCTGAATTATTAAGCCTCCCCACAGGAGCAGTGCACATCTTACTAATTCATAAGACACCAAGGAATAAAGTTAAAGTTTAAAGCATTGCTGTGTACCTAAGGGGGGGAGTGGTGGGTACACAACACACGACAAACTCAACAACTGAGGGAGAGAACGGAGGCGACGCAGGAATGGAGGGTGTTGTAATTTGGTCGACCAACATTTTCTTGGCGCTCTCGGATTGCAGAAGTTTAGGTGGTTTGTGGTGAAGCGGCTTCGCTCCTGCAGTGAACATTACAGAACGCTGCTCTGAGAAACAACTGGAGCAAGGCATGATGGGAAAGATCTGACAGTTTCATGTCATGTGCTTCTAATGAGGGAGTATTGCCTGGTTGTCATAGAAACACTTTGCTTTTAACAGTGGTGGGGGGAGTGAAGCATAAACAGGTAGTTGTTGAGCTTTTTACTGGAGTAGAAACAAGTATTTACTTTGAAATATACGTAAAGTCTTATAAGTACTTGCTGAATGTATTGGCTACTACAATATGATTAAGCGTACTGACTGTATTTATATGTGAAGCACAGTATGGATTATACTAAAATAAATATTTTAACAATGAGACAGATGAGTCATACTGGAAAATACACTCCGATATCAGAAAGGTTATTGATTATACCCCGTTTATCCTCTGTGACTTGCTCCACACGTAAACGTATGATTCTGGGAATCACAATTCTAATTTTTTTCTTCTTTTAGGAGGTAAAAGAACAATCGGGGCCCAGAAGTTGCAGCTTGTGAAGACTCCAGGTTCAGACCTTTGTTAGCATCCCTGGCTTTAAAACTCTTGTTACAGGCATGTTGATGGAAGGTTGTTCAGGTGCGAGGTTGCATCATACACATGTAACCTGGTGAATGGTCTTCATTTTAAGATTGTTTCAATGCCTTAAAGTTGCACTTCGCAACTTTCCAACCCTAAAACTCTGGGTTTGTGTCAGCATGGTGACATCTAGAAGTGCATTACTGATGGCGTTCCTGTTCAGCAGCGTCCTGAGGTTGAGACATGGCTTCACAACTTTCTCATTTGGGACACTGCAAGACGCTGCAGTTGAGTTTCATCACACGCTGGGAAATGCATACAAGCACATGTTTGGAACACCCCCCATGATTCAGCAAAGAAATGTAAGAAATTATCAGAAGAAGAGAGGGAAAAAAAGAGAAATAAGAGCTTTTTAATGAGAGCTCTACCGTACAATCAGGGTGAAAATGATGATGGATTAGTCATTGATGAGGGACAGTTCACACAAAAAAACTTCAAAAGTTCTGTTGTGTAACTTTAATGTGTTTTAATATTGTTAGGTGTTGTATAATGTATTGTCCTGTGTAAACATCCTCTTGTTTAGGTTTTTGCTGCCATGTTGGTCAGACCGTGCTTGTTAAAGCTATGACCAGGTAGCTATGATGATGATGATAATGATGATGATACAGGGGGAAATTTTTTCGTCCTGCCATAGATCTGCTAAAAACACCACCACTAACAAACAGAAGTTAAAGGGCAGGTGTTGCCTAGCAGCAGGCTGTAACAAACTACTGTGATTTGTGTTATAAGTGAACTTAAGTAGAGATATAGTTTTAAAAAATGTAACCAAGTGCTTATTGTTGTTTCCCAATCTCACAAAAGTAAAATAAATAAAATATTCATTTCACATTCATTACACTACATTATCATATTCACCTGAAATTAAAATCATTAAAACTATGACTTTTACATAATCGGACTTTATTCTACACAATAACCCAAAACTATGTTATAAACCTCAGCTGTTGATGTGAAATCAGGATTCAATAATCCTTCCTGATGATATTTAAATTTCTGAACATATTGTTAGCCTCATAGCATATTCATATTTGGGTTAAATGATCATATTAACCTTTTAAAACCTCTGAATTTTTGTGCATCACTGCCTGAAAAAATTTAAAATGTGACTTTGTTATGATTGTGTAATACTGATAATGATTGTGTTTTGCATTTTATTCTCATTTTATTTAATTTTATTTTCTCGTTTTATTTTAGTTTTTAAAATAACACTAAAGAACAACAAACCACAACATTATTTCACCACCATTCGGTGTGTTAAAACATTTGACTTTTCTCTTATGTTATGCAGAACAATAATAATTTCCCTCCACATCAGCCCAAGTAAACAAACATTCTTTATTTCCTCCAGAGTGGGATTTCACCATTCAGGTTTGCAATAAATGTGTGATGTTAACGTTAGCAGAGGGTTGAACGCATGTGGTTGCTCAGATATCAGATGTTAAGCACCTCGAGATTAACAGTTGGTGGTGCCAATTCTCCTCTTGGGGGCCATTAAACCTCTGAAGAAGGACATTAAATGTTAATATGAAAATGCCCCTTACAAACCTGAAACCATTGAACACAATGGGAAAATGCTGCTGCACATATTCCACCTTATGGGTTTTAATTCAGCTGCTGACACTGTCGTGAATGACAATAATAAATTACTTGAAACATTTTTAAAAATTACTGAAAATGGGGGAAAATCATCTCATGCAGCATAAATGCTGCTTACAGAATGTTCCTATAATTTTTTTACATGCAAATCAGCTTTCACACACTGTTCTTGAAGGTGAATCTGTGCGAGTG
The DNA here is from genome assembly GCA_037177515.1 of Pseudomugil tenellus. NCBI lineage: Eukaryota > Metazoa > Chordata > Actinopteri > Atheriniformes > Pseudomugilidae > Pseudomugil > Pseudomugil tenellus. The sequence goes on from JBAMHX010000011.1 coordinate 6,009,758, forward strand.
TCTCACCTGTGAAGCAGACGGGACACTTGAAGGTACCTCCCATGCCTTCGAAGCTGTGCTCTATCAGGTGGCAAAGCAGCTTGGCAGGTGAATCAAACATCTGGTTACACAGCTTGCATTCGTGATTGATGCCCTCCTCTGCAAATAAGAGACAGACATGCGTGCAGAGGCCGGATTAGAAAACACCAAAAACGCGGATGTTTGACATCATTTCAGATCACTGACGCAAATGTTTTACATTTATTATTTCAGATTTTACATCATTATGACGTCAGCAAAATTTTTCCACACATTTCTGGTTTATTAATTAACAACCACATTGTTCTAAAAGCTCAGCAAACCCGTCATTTGACACAGTAGCTGTCCTTTCCCTCCCTCCATCCTCGCTATCTTCCCTCCTTCAGGGCCATTACTCAGATATCCCTGTTGGCCGTCACCTTCTGATGAATTTGTCCGGCTCAAATTCAGACTCCCTGCATGACATCCTCTCATGTTTCTAACATCTTTGCACTTTGTGCTTTTCCTACAAAGCCTTTTAGTCACCGCATCGTCTGACCTTGTCACCTCTGGAGAGACGCTTTTTAGATGTTTACAGTCTCTGCTGATCAATATGAAAAGCTGGGACAGCGTATGCAACATGTAGTCATGTCGACCTGGCGAAGACAACTTGCTGAAGTTCAAACTGAGCACCGGAATGAGGAGAAAAGGAGATTTAAGGAGATTTAAAATTAGGGTCCAACATATTTTTGCAAGGTTGTCCTGATAAATTAGCTGGAGAGTATCATCTGTAGCGATCATTAGCATTTTTTCTTTCATCAAACCTCAGGGTGATTACCTGCATCCCTCTCACTTTGGAATCAATGATAAAGTGTGACTAAAAGTTACATGACTGAGTTTTACCAGCAGTCCTTAAACGCAACATGTATTTGTAGAAAAAAGTGATAGGCTACGAGTATCAAAAGCGTAATTTTTTTAAAACAATTTTCATATAAAAAATAATCCCATCTGTGAGGTTGAAGGTAAAAAAGCAATAAGCAAACAACATGATTCTGAAATATGTTAATAAACCCAGAGGGAATTTATTTGTCTGAACGTGAAGCAGTTTAAATTGCTTGATATCTGTGTAGGTTGGAATGTGCATGTGAAAGTCCTACTTCATTTATAAATGATGTAATATCCATTTGATGCTAATTTCTATCCAGAAATCTCTAACAGGGTCTACAAATATGAGCGTATCAAAACAAACACACATGAAATGAATGTGAGTGTGTGGAACACTGATCCACGGCTGTGTGTGTGAGAGTGTCTATTTTAAGACGGCATGAGTAACATCACATCGCCCACAGCGAAGGGCCAGATGAAGGTGGGCGTCTTAAATATAAACACACACGTGCACCCCTCGACGATCGAGTCTCCTGCCTGTTGTCCTTATCACCAGTGTACCATACAGGACCAATACCCCAGTCGCCCACACACACTGCGAGGGGCCACACACACATGCACGCCATAGGAACATACTGCCCGGAGACATCAGATGGCGTCTTCTGCGGGCCAATCTGTGACCCCTGTGGAGGTGCGCACACACAAACACACACCCTGAGAACAAAATCTGTGTCTTCTTCCCTTTTTGACACTTATCTCATGTCCTGTAAGTGTAGACGTACATGGACACAGACACACACAGACACACACACATTCAAACAGTGCAAAACTTCAGCTTCAGAGCTGCAGGGGATCGCAGGGTTAATAACGTCTTCAATCATGCATCCATGACACCCATACTGGCTAATACACACAAGCACACACAGATTTCTATCTCTTCTTGCCTCAAAGGCCAACACAAGGGTGCCCTAATCCCGTCTCAATAGCTGTGGGGGAGTGTGTGCTTGTGTGTGTGTGGTGGGTGCCACATTGGCTTATATGGATGAGACTGTGCGCGCCATGGTCCCGATCCCCAAACAAGCCGTTTCCACGCACACAGACACACACACAAACCTCAAAGGCTGCTGGGTTGTGTGGGGCGCCAGTGTGTCCGAGACATACTGAGACAGATAGAGGTTCATTATCATTTACTAGGAGATTGAAACAGCAGGAGAGAGTCACATGGAGTGAGACGTGCAGAGAGAAAGAGGTAGAGAGAAAAGCAAAGGAGGGGTGATTCATATTTTCATGATCATTTCCTCGTCTCAGAAGTGGAGGTTCGTGTCTAAACAATGCATTTCTATAAAACAGAAAAACTATTGTGTTTCAGATGCACGAAGGCAAGAAGATAAAGAAAGACGGCGAAGCGGTGCATGCAGAGGCCGGAGGGTGGATACTGGAGGTAACGCCCACGTTTCAGTGTTTTTCTGTATATTAGTTGGAGCTCCACACACAGCACTTCAAAGCTCTCCTCGGAAGCCGCCTCAGATTTTCCAACAGTGATCAGAGAAAGTGGTCAAAGATCAGCTACCTTTACATTCACACAATGATGTGCTTGTTAAAAAGGCCCCGAGAACTCCGCCAAAGGGACAATTTTAAATGTCATGAGTAAAGTAGCTGCAAACTTTGGAGCTGCAGTTAAAGAAAAAACAATTATATTCAGATTATACTGTTTTTTTAGGGTTTTGTTTTACCATTTCATTAATTGCCATATAGGTTTATTATTTGTTTCTCTCATTTTGCATTCACAGCTACCTTTCATCCTTATTCATAACTTAATATCTGTGGGAGATAAATCAGGGGAGGGGTCACCAAACAATAATAATATCTAACTTATATTTATTCAGTGAAGTGAGGATTTTTACCAGTCAAAATGAAAGCAGGAAAATCTGTGAAAAGAGTAGCTTAACCTTTTAAAGAACAAAGCTGGTAAATGACTGAATGTGAATTTGGCATCATATCAGTGAAAGAACCGGATTCTGGGCATGTAGACGTCTCGCTACAGCAGCAAAGCGAATCCACCAAAAAACACTTTATCCTGCTTATTTATGAAGATCCTGACAGCTTTCCAGTCGTACATTTGGAGCAGTGCTTCTCAAACCTTTTCAGCCACATCCCCCAAGATACCATACTCTCACCCTCAACCCAGCGCGATGACTCAATGACTGTGATATTTCAGATATTTTATCCTGGATCCATCCTCTAAATGTAAGGATGGAAAAGGGTCAGAATCTTCATAAAAAGGAAGGAGGATAGTGTTTTTTGGTTGTTTACCACTGCATGCCCAGAACTTTTTGAATATAACATGTGTACTAACTTTGTTGTTTATGTTTTAATGGGTAAAAAAAAGAAAGTGCAAATTTGACAGATTTATTTCGGTATTAATGGTTTACTTTTAAAATTTGGCAAAAATCCCTGAATTTTTTTATAATATATTTTCTACAATTATTTGGCAAATCTCTGAATAGAATTAATGTTAAGTTATTATGGCATACATGATTACAAAATGTACTTCCTTGTGTTTAGTACAGTCTGGTTGCCGTACATTTAGTAATCATGCGCCATAACAATGTAAGATATGAAATTGCCATAACATAAGGAAGTTTCATCTGAATCAGGTGTGTTGGGAGTATGAGCACATGCATAGAAATGAGTCCTGAGGACCGGAATTGAGAAACACTGGGGATAATAATCCTTTGAATACATCAGAGATGGGCAGGGAGTTGTTGCTTCTAATCGCTTGTCCTTAAGGTCTAAATAAAGTCTGATTGATTAAACGTATTCCACTTATTATAAATAAAGTTCATCTGCTCAGAACTGTTTAGATGTACCGTACCATATCGTACCGTCTTCTCCCGCTTATCCGAGGTTGGGTTTCAGGGGCCGCACCCTAAGAGGGGAAGCCCAGACTTCCCTCTCCCTAGAGAGTTTCTAGGAGGCATCCTAACCAGATTCTCATCCCAGCCGCTTCACACTCGGCTGTGAATCGCTCATGTAAGAGCTGGAGATGTTGACCAAATGAAGCCAACCACATCATCTGCAAAAAGCAGAGACCTGATCCGGAGGTCACCAAACCGGATCCCCTCAACCCCTCGGGTATGATTCTATAAACAGAATCGGTGATGATGAACAGAATTGGCAGAGTCTAATGGAAACTACTCCGACTTACTGTCGGCAATGCAGACCAAGCTCTGACACCGGTCGTACAGGGACTGGACAGCTTAAGACAATATTTCTTTTACAAATTTGTATTAATGTATTAAATGGTGTGCATATTTTATGACACACATAACAATTATTAGCACATATCATATCTGGATTTTTTTGTGCATTTACGAAAAGACCTGAACTAACCCCAACTTATGCAAACCAAAGCTGCTTGTTTAGAGCTTCACTGTTCTTTTAGGATAAACACTTATAGTGTGTTTAAGGCCCTATCCTGGATACATGTTGAGGAAAGAATATCCTATAATGTCTTAGTTTAGTTTCATTGAACAATCACCACAATAAGGTCAAAAACCTTTTCTAGAAGCCTCTCACACATCAGTAGCAATCACAGCCATGTTACAAGGCAGATCACACAAGCTCATGTTGAAGTTCCTCTTTTTTAGGAGCTGTGCTATACATAAAACAGTTTTGTTTTGCTACTGTGTCCAATAAAAACAGTCTTTAAAAACAAACTCAGGAAACATTTTAGCAATAAATGAACATGATATTGAATATTAGATAATTCTCTGTTGATTGTTTTGTGTCTGCTTGTTTGGTTTGTGTCTTTTGCAAAAAACATTACCAGTGTGAAATCTGTGTGAAGTTCACTGTTCTCAGGATTCTCTCTGTACTTATTTTGAATGTGCTGTAGAATGTAAAGTTGCTCTGAGTGCTGCTGTTAGCGTTTGAGGTCACACGTTTTTTCTGTGGTAGACCACAACGACTAATGAGGATTATATGCTGGACTCAACTGAATCATCTACATAATGTTGACTTTGACAGATCTAAGGAGGATTAGCAGTTAATGGGGATCCTTAAAAAAAAAACTGATAAATGCTGCTTTTACTGCCAAAAAAAACAAAATCCTGTGCAGAAAGCTGCAGTGCAGCAGTGCTGCAACAGAAAGGTTGGCAGCACATACACACACACACACTCACAGCATGGAAATGTGATGATGCCTATCAGGTGACGCCTTCACTGTGTTTGTTTTGCCTCATCAACAGGTCACAGACTGGAAAATGTTTAGTCTAAATTTCTGACTGAGAATAAGCCAATTCCCTCAGGACTATTCTGGGATGTCATCTGTTGTTTGTAACTGCATTCTGTCCTTTCATCAGCGTGCATGTAGGAGTGTGCCACAGCTGGCATCAGAAATAAAATCTAGAAAAAGGACATTTTAGGGACTAATTAATGGACAATCAATTAAAGGGTGAGTGCAAAAGTAACTACAGAGGGGAAAAAAATGACTGGAGTAAAAGTGAAAGACGGAGAGAAAAGTGAGGGGAGAACAGGGAGATGCAGAGAGATAATTGGGCTGTCCGGAACAAGGGCATGGAGAGATGCCTCTGTGTGTGTGTCCCATGAAAGACTTCTCTTTTCTGACAAATACATTGTTTTGATCAGTGTGTGTGGGGACGACTGTCTCTGTGTGCTGTCCCCCTGTGAGACCTGGTCCATGTGTGAGTGTGAGCGAGTGTGTGTGACCCATAGTGAGATGACAGAGCTGCAGAGCATCCTGCCGTTACGCTTTGTCTCACAGAGTGCATTTGATCCACCAGCGCGTACACACACACACACACACAACACGCCCAGCTCTGGGAGGCCTTCAGTGGGATGGAGATCATAGGGGAGAGGGGGATGAGAGGCAGGGTGAAGGTTAGGACTCAGAGTTTGTTAACACCCAACTGAAAAATCTACTTTTTTTCAGTTTTATAGCAGAAAATGGAAAGTTTTGGGGCTTTGTCACTAATTTGCAGCAGAATGTTTTTATCAGGAACTCCTGCTCTGCAAAATACTGATATTCATTTAAAGACATTAAATGATGGTAAAGCCAATTAAAATCCATCCCATGCAGCAGAGAGAGCATTTAACTGTTAGCATCGGGAGATATGTGTGTGAAGTAACTTTAAATGTATCCAATTCTGTATAAGAACGTAGCCTCAACTCTAACATGAACCTCTACAATTATACAAATACTGCCTACAATTATACAAATACTGCGATAATAACTATATATAATAATATCTATAAATATATTTAATTATTATGATTATTACGCCTTGAATGTCTGATTCTAATTTGGTGGCCGGAGTAATTTGGAGTTTGTCCCCACATAAAATGTTCGCATCACCATGTTTTATATCATCTTTATTTCTTCAATTTAACCTGTTTTATTAACAAGCTGGGATGAAAAATTATTAAACTTTTTTTTTGCATGATAAAATAATTTTAAAAAATGACAAAAATCCAGAAACAAATGTAACATCTGTTCGTCACATCACACTTTTATATATATTATACATAGTCAGTGGATATCAAACAAGTTTTGACAAAAATGTACAAAAATGAAGATGACAATATTGCTCCAAATGACCCAGATCATGTACAGACTATAAACCTCTGAGGATTAATCCCTCTAGAAACTCCAAGGAATGACTAGTTTCAATCACTGTGTTTACATTTTGACTGTAAGGTTTAAATAAACTATTTTATGTCATTTTCTTTTATTCTTCAGAAGAGACTGACATTATCATAAAACAATGAGGTAGTAAAACCCAAATACAGACTGACACAAACACTGGAGGCAGACGGACAAACAGAGATGATTTAATAAACACCTAAGTGACTGACAACTGAAGACCAACACAACACAGCACACCAAACTGTTAACAAATACAGATAAAACAGGAGCTTAATGCACAGACTAAATACAAAATAATAATAAAAAAAACTGATAACTAGGAAGCAGGATGACAGGAACAGAATCTTCTAAATAAAACAGAAAACAAGACAGAAGACACAGAAACGAGAAACTAAAGAGACAACAACTGAAAAACCCACTGATGTGTCCTGGTACTAAAAAACCTCAAAAATGGAAGTAAATTCCAGCTGATAATGTTTTGGAGAAAGTTTTCATTTAAAGACTAAAGTCCTTCCTGCAACTCCACCACCAGTGTTGTTGCCCACACACACACACACACTCATCACTCATGCGGTCCCTCAGTCCCATTCTCTCCCATTACACTCCTCTCTCTCTCTGCTAATTGACCAGAAGAGAAGGACCAGGTGGTGTCGTCCCCATAACACCAGCACACACACACACACAAAATCCATTTACAATGGCCTCATCATAGACTCCAGAAACATGCAGCAGAACATTAAATCAGCTCCTTGGTTTGTGTTGGGGAAGAGTCCCGGAGGTGCTAGCCTTCGCCTCTTACACCACACACACATACATACATACATACATGTGTATATGCATGGATACACACATATTAACCCTTACGTGGAGTGGGCGCTCAGGCTCCACATGATGCCCCCACTTCCCCTCAGGAGCATCCACCCACCATTACCCCGCTCCTGTCAACCCTTTTCATAACGTGTGTGTGTGTGTGGTTGGTGTGTGTTTGGAGGCCTTAAACCAGGCAGGATGCGGAACACAGGACGGGACGTGGAGGAAGACAGGACGGGAGACGAAGGAGTGCGGGGTGATGATTGGGACGTGGAGAGAGCAGCGGAGGCACTGGGAGAAAGAACGAGTGCAGCAAGGAAGAGAGCAGTGGACAGATGGAGGAGGAGGAGGAGTACGCACCTCTCTGGGGGGCTTGCTCAAGGTGTGTTGCCATGGCAACCAGGGGCGAGTGGTGGGGGTTCTGATGCAGGGTGGTGGTGGTGGTGGAGGGTTATGAGCTTGGCCCGTTGGTAGAGTGGGGGCTGGAGAATACACACACACAACCTGCTGCAGTGCTGGAGGGGTCCCAAGAGTGCCCCCACCTTTACTCACCCTCACACACACACAGAAAGAATGCTGCAGTGCTGAGGTCCCGCGAGTATCCAACACCCACACACACACATTCTCCCTCCCTTCCCTCATCTTCCATTTTCTCAGTTTCCATCACTCTGTCTGCGAGGTGATTGTTAATATTTCCTGTTTTTATTTACGCTTCGTCTCGCTGCGGCTGATGAAGATTGTTGCGTTAAACCCATCTCATGCAGACTTGCTGCGTACGATCTGAAACAAACCCACTCTGACCTGCTGGTTTCCCTCCGTATCAGACTCCATAAAGCCCCCCTTCCAAAAACATAATCCCTCCACTCACTCACTTCAGTCTCTTGTCCTTGGTGGACATTTATTTAGATACACACTGTGAAAGTCTTCATCCAGCGCTTGTTTAATTATTGACTGGAAAACTAAAATTAGGTGCAACAGATCAGAGAAATGTGCAAAAATATAAATATAGTGTACTTGATGAAAACAAATTGTCCCATTTTCTAAGTTATTATTATCTTAGACGTCTTCTCAAGACTTGTTGAAGGACTTTTTAAAGGTCTACTTTGCTCTGTTCTCTGTCCAGGAGATTTCTGATGAGGTAGATGGATCAGCTAAACATCCAGATGCATCTCTCAGGTCGAGTTCAAGTCTACTTTCCTCATCCTCATCTTCTGCAGTAGACATTTAGTCCTGATTGTTCTTCTTTTGTTCTACATGTGTCCAGATATAGCAAGTTTGCCACTAACTGCTCTCTGGCAAATTCTTTGTAGCTCCAAAAATGATTGTATCTGTCAGTCAAACTTTCCATTTATTCATATAATTTACAAGATCAGCTTAAAATACATTCTTTACTAAGTTGTTTGCTTCATGATGATAAAAAAAAAAAACATTGTAAACCTTAAAAGACCTTCAGAAAGTCTAATCTATTGATCAGACCAATTTAAAAGTTTCTGGTAAAGTCTGGCTGCAGGGGAGAGGGATATAAAGAAATGAGGTCTGAATCCAATGACATCTTCAAAACTAAAGATAAGTCCTAAAACAAAATGACACAACTGCTGCAGAGATCAGCCTTTTCAGTCATCTACAAACATCCAGCAGTAGAGAGAACAAGGCCAGCAGAACCAGAACAGGGACTGCTTCGATCCTCCTTTACCACATTCCTCCGTATCACATCTGATGTTTTCCAAACACTTCCAGAGGAAACACACACACACACATTTTATTGGCAGACAGAAACAGCATATGGTGATGACCAGTTTGTGCACAAATTGAGCACATTTGTGTGGTGCATAAGTGCATGTGAGTCTTGGAAGGAGACAGTGAGGGTGTGTATGTAGCAGCTTGGATTTTCCCTATCAGATTACATAACAGTAGGAAGCTGGAGCGCTACGTCCTGTCAAAGCCAAAAAGCCTTCTCACTAACACACTTGCACACACACACACAAACAAACACACACATTTTCCCGTCAGACTTTCTCCATCATCAGTAATCTAATTGATACAATTACATTTAAGGTATATTTATGACACACAAAAGCCCGACCTTGTCAGCTTTTGAGGGATGGTTTCATGTTTGTGCCAGAATTCACCATTTACAACAGTTTATTAAAAAATTGTTGGAATTAAAATGATTTTTTTTAAAGCTGATTTATAAACCAAATAAAACCAGATTTACATTTATGAAAGCCTGTCCTGCTGTTAACTGAAAAAGTTGTTGGTCCTGCTGCACAAGAAGTGTTTGCAAACAGTTTCACTTCATCTTAATTCAATGAAAAAACTTTATTTGTCTATGAGGGGCAATTGGTGACCCACAGAGTGTTGTGGAGAAACAAATACAGCTATATTTAGTGCCACACCTTCAAAATGCTGAGAATTAAATCTTTCACAAACAATAGCTAGATGAACCTGTTTTGACACATCCACAAGAGCAGCATTTTTCTGATGTCTAACATCTGCTCTCCAACTAAACGCAGTGTGTAAAATGCCACAACAGGTAGATGGGCGGGGCCTGAATTAGCTTAGCCCACAGGTAAGGCTAGCATAAAGAACATCCAACAAAGTTATTATGTGTGGAGTCCGGAGAACGGAAAGGTAGATGATGAGTGGACATTATAAAAAAGATGATGATGAACCGCAAACATGAATACTACTGATAGGCTAATGAAGTTGGCTAGCTTAAAAAATTCCGGCTAATATCTACACAGTTTAATGTATCAAAACCACTGGTTGTAGTTATAGTGATGATGATCATCATCATTGCTATGATTATTATTAATAATAGTAATAGTAATAAATTATTGTTAAAGCATCACTGCAGACGTCTGTTAAATTAAACATATAATGTGAAACCTAAAAATTACATCAGCTAGGGGTATATAACCAAACACCACCTATCTTTAATTTCCCCAATCATTAAATACATATATAAATCTAAAAACATTCACGTATAATGTCATTATGTGACACATCTTCTGGTCATGACCTTTCATTTGCACTTAATTTGAGGTCAACGCGATGAAAAGTTACAGATATAGCCAAAACAGTTTTCAGGTCTGAGCGCCCCCTTGTGGCCAACCTGAAAATGATAAATGGCCCAAAACTGAAGCAGTTCATCCTCTCTATGATATCTATGCATATGCAAAGCATGATCATTTGAACAAATTGAATATTGTTTAAGTTATTACATTAACATGAAGGATCTGCGGAGGACTCTGTGGCGGTCAGGGTGAAATCATAATTTCCCAACACTCCATTCAGGAATATAATAATATGGCAGCTCTTTGTAAAATTTATAAATAAAAGGGTTAAAAGCAGTGTTATTGATTTTATTTTTTATCTATGTATTTAAAAAGAGACAAAGCATATGAATAAACATAAAGTATATAAATATGCAAGACTAAAACAAAGCTAATTTCCATCTGTAGTCCCATTGCAGGCCAACACAATGTGACAATGAACAATTGATTGATGTGCTTATTTAAAATATGAGAGACCAAATTAATTTAAAAAACAAAGGAAAGAAAAAACATAAAAGCGATACACAAATATATTAGCAAAGCAATGAGAAGAAACAAAACTTGTAAACACGTCTACTCTTATGGAAGAGGAGGAGAGTGTAAGTCGGATGGTCTGTTCAACTCACCAAAACCACATGCAACAAAGGCAAGTTTGTAAAAATTGCAATAAATGAGGAAAATTTCTCCCAATGTGTCGACTCCCAGGATGCACAGGGTCACCCGGAGAACACTTGATTGTATGAAGATGCAGCTGATACCAAAGCTGCATCTTCATATCTAAAGAGACTTTAATCAGTTACCAAACAGCAGAACAAACATCATTATTGCTCAAGACTTTTGCTGAAAACACAGAATTTTCTCCACACAGAAAGGTGTAAACAAATGAGACGGCATACACTGACACACACACACACACACACAAATACACACACACATCTTACCTCGTTAGCAGGGATGAGAGTAATGAATGCAGAGAATATTTGTGTTTAGAATCTTAATTGAAAGCTTGAAAGTAGCCAGGAGGGAATAAGCCTAATCGCTGTGTGTGAATAAACCATCAGCACACACAAACACACACACACACATGCCTGCCACTCCCAACAATAGCATTTAAGTGTCCACTCCATCGCTCATCCAGCCTCACTAGTTTTTGTTAAAAGCTTCAGCATCTTTATGATGTTTTTATCAATCACAGGTGCCTTTTCATTCAGTCACCAAAATATTGACATTCTTTTAATTTTCATTCTAATACATATTGAAAATAAAGCTTAGAAGTTTTAAATGTTACTCAATCCTGAAAAACATAGATATAGTCATCCCATCGAGATTTAAAACACATCTGTATCCACAGCTAATCACCTAGGCAACTGTAATCAAGACTCGGATGTGGTTGTCAAGGTGACGGAGAGAGGGTCACCCCTCACTGGTTTTTTCTTCTGCATGACTAAACATCTATGTTTTTCTTGTTAATTTTTTTTTTAAATCAGACCGTGTGAACACGCTGAAAAGAGTTGAGACGATATTTATTCTGAACGGGAAGAAAAGGAAGAAGAGCAACGCGTCCTGGAGACATCTGTAAACACAAATACGAAGACAGTTCATGAGGCAAAAACAGAGTCACGTCATTTCTAAGAAGCTTGGAGGTGAGCAGCTTTATTCTTAATCGGGAACAGTTCTCCAGGATCCTTGAAGGACTTTCCAAAACTCTTCTTTAGAAAGCGATCGTTCACAGGTTGACTTATAACGACTAAAACACTTTGAAGATGGATCGATAGGTTTAGACATTATTATCTCGTTTCCTGCGATTCTTCTCAGTAATTTATGTTTTTTCATTCATAATTGTACCAAATATTAAACATGATTCATATCAAACATGTAAATCAGTTCCCACCAACTGTTGACAAAGGATTCAGGAAAGGTTCTCCTAGATCTTTGAAGGACTTCCCGATCTGTCCAGATGACCCCACACTGCTTCAGGCTCTGTAGAGGATCCATCTCACTAATTAAATCTGTTAAATTTCTGGTTCTGGGGAGGATCTATGCCTCCATCAGACTTGTTTCCATTGATCTTCATTCCAGTTATTTTGGTTTTTTTTTAATAGCTTTTTTTTTATCTCTTATCTAAGTGTTTATCTTTGGCATTTCTTTATATTTGTGGTTAAAAAGTGGTTGTTTGCTCATCATAGTTTATTCTCTGACTTAGGAGCTTTGGTTGTGCTTGAATGATTCACAGGTCATTGTTAAAAACAAACAAAAAAACAAGGACTGGACTGAAAAGCAGTTAGAAAATGTCCAAAAAAAAGGGTAGAAAAAACAAAATAGACAGACCTAAGAACCTGGAGAACTATTATTAAAGATAATTTGCAAAGGCTGTTACTAAGTCAGAGGTGCAGAAAAGAGGAGCTGGGGGACAAAATTTTAGCATTTATTATGTCTTTGTGTAGACAGAGCAGCTGAAAGAAAGGATGGAGGTGTGTGTTCATTAGCAATTCCTTAAACATTCCCTTTTTTGGAGCCAAATCCAAGAGAAATGAAAGTATGTGTGTTTACCTACATCCACCTAATCCTACCCTGCTGTTTACTGGTGTGTATGCACGAGTGTGCATCATGTCTATCTCTACCAGTGTGTGTTTGTGTGTTTCTTTAATCTGTTCTCCCGAAGGGAGTCAGAGGGAGCTAGAAGGCTTATCCTGACTGAATCTCTGCATCCAAATACCACTAAAAAGCCAATCTCCATTCCACAACAACAACATTAACACACACACATACTAACACATACTAAAACACACACACCAACACACAGGAGAGAAAGGCCTGGGAGACACGCTTAATTTTCTGTTCACCAAAACTCCACCCTAAATGCGCCTCTTTTGCACAGTCTTTGTCATATGCAATCATATCTAATAAAGCTTTAAAACCAGTGTAAAAGATCTCATTAAAAGCACAATAAATAGAGTTTAGATTAATAATATATCTACGCAAAAGATAAACTAAGGTAAAATACTGAAAGAGCAAACAGAGAGAGGAAAGAAAACACCTTGTTGACTCTATTTTGGCTGTAAAACTGAGCAGGAAGATGGACGAAGGAAGAGGGGAAGAGGGAAACCGAGCCAATAAGAGCTCACAGCAGGATGCTAATAATGCAGCTCCAGCTGTTCCAGTTAACCTGCAAACTGCCCATCTGGACCCAGAGAGATATTTGGTGAGAGATGGGCAGCGAGAGGGAGATGGACAGATGAGACAGGTTGGACGACTCCTTCTTAGAAAATTCAGAAAATAACCAAAAACTGATTTCTTTCAGCTGAAACATGCTTAGTTAATTAGCACAGAGTAGGAAAAAGGAAGAAAATAGAGGCAGGGGATACATCCTCAGCTGTACCAGTGGACAAGTGGACATGGTAAATACACACAAATACACACTCACGTGCCCACACAACTCATGTGCACACGCAGTGAGAGTGACCTTGGTCCAGCCTGCCTGTCCTCGCCCCCTGCCCTGGCCAGCTACATCTCCCACCGAGTCCCTCTTCCTGTCCGTCTCTCTCTCTTTTACTCACTCACACACCAACACAGTGCCATGCTGGAACGTGCCAAACCGAACCATGCTGTGGTCATGGAAACACCACATCTGAAGATACCAGAAACCTCAGCAAAGAGTGGAAACCAACAGAAGAGGAGCCAGATTTATTTTTTTTCTTTATCGATTTTAAAAAGATACATTCAACTTTAACACAAGATGCACAGCGAGCAGCTCAAAGCTTCCCTAAAGCATGAGTGTTTCGCCCACACACACACACACAGACACACACACACACACACCCATACACATACACACAGTGTAAAAACACATGCTAATGAAGACACTAAATCACTACTAGGTCATCTGTGGAAAAGCCTGCCAGATACCTGCAACCATGGCTAGAGACCTCCCTCAGCCACACACTGTGTATGTGTGTGTGTGTGTGTGTGTGTGTGTGGGTGGTGGAATAAGACAGATTGAGGATGCCTGTTGGCTGTAAACTTGACTGCAACCAGAAAACAGACAGAACCTGTGAAACATACAGTCTCAGCAGTGAAAAGAAAAGCTGACGTCAACACAGTGATGGAGGAGGGCTGCAGCCTGGACAGGGACAGGGACATGAACAGGGACGCAAGTTATCCAACTTTTATCTTCATATTTATTAGTAACTGTAAAATCAGTCATAACTCACATCTAAAAACACAAATTAATGCTGCAAAGTCACTTTTAGAAGTTGAAACATTCACAAATATGGACATACAAATTAGAAAACTTTTGTCCCTGTCCTAGCTTCAAAGCTGAGTGTGGAGGGACAAACAAAGACAGACTTGTATTCCTTCACTTTGAGGCTGAAATGAGCGAGTCCCTGTGGTTCTACACTCAGTTGGTTGCTGCATTGTTAACCAGTAATTCAGAATACAGCAGGTTTCAAAATGAAAAAGGAAACACTTTAGTGTGTCTGTGTGTGTGTCCAAGTTAAGAACAGCTAATCAAGCTGACATTATAGAGAAAAGATGTGTCCAGCTGGGGGGACCAGGTAATGACAAACCTTGCAGAAAGCCCAATCAGACCTGAATCAGCAGCGGCAGCAGAGTGGTCAACCTTCTACAGAGAAAAAGCTGCTCCCACTCCTGATGAGGTGTCTGACCTTGTGAGATTAAGCAGCAATATAATCTGATTATGTTCAATTACACTCTAATTATTTTGTCTCTAAGGGCAACATTATGGATCATTATGTACAGAAGATGTGTTTTTTTCCTAAAAAAAAGAGAAAACTAAATATAGTAACTAAAACTCTTGCTTGTGATGGGTTATGCACACTGCTTCCCTGGTTTTCAGCTAAAACATTTACTTTTCTACTTTTCTTCAACACCATTGACCTATCATAGTGGGACAGCACCATTTAAAAGAGAGTTTATAACAATATAATAATGTTTATAATTACTGGTGTCATTACAGGAGGATATAAATAAAACGAGTTGAGGTGAAAAAAAACATAAGGTAAAAGAATTAAACAATTAAACAATTCTTTGTGTATTAACAACCTTTTTTATAGATGATTCTCATCCCCCGAGGAAATGTGAGCTTAATCATAAATGTAATATTGTTTTAAAGACTCAATATGAAGATTTTACTCAAAAATAATGATTGCCTTCCGTGTACTGCGCTGAAAATAAAATCACTTTTTAGGGTCTCAAACACAAAAGCACGAACACATTTCTCATTTCTGTCAGCCTCAAATACAAACAAATAAATAAATGAAGACAAAGTTATTAATTATTCTGAAGGAGGAATGAAATATACATGTGTCTGGAGGTTTGTGTTTGTGTGTGTTGCACAGGCGTGCGTGAAGATTTCTAAACAGCTTCCCCAAAGACAGACAGTCAGACCAACAGAGAAACTGAACAGTAACAATGCAGGAAACACACCCGAAACAAGAGAACAGCCAAAATACTTAACCCCTTAACACCCAAGATACACATTTACCTCTTGCTGGAGTGAATTAGAAAACTGTTTGGAAGATTAAATTTTTTTACAACCTCAGATCCACAAACGATGCAATGACTTGCACATCTCATCATTGCATATTTATTCCCATTAAAACAAGAGATCGGATCTTTAAAAAGAGATCTGTGAATCTGTGGAAAGCTGGAAAAAGAGCAACAGAGGGCCGATAAAAAAAAAAATTTGACAACTAGTTAGATAAAACAGGTTGGGGGAGTTTCAGAGGCAGAGCCTCTCAGGTGAAGAACTCACTATGTACAGTGTTTAATTTCAGAACCTTTAGAGTATCAGGAGGGATTTCTGTCTCCATGAGACAAGACCAAAGATCAGAACGAATGTAGGTGATGTTGAAGCCAGCAGGCAGCATTATCCCTCCAAGATATGACCCATGAAAAATGGAAAAAAAATATATAAAAACTCCTCCCCCATCCAACCTTTCCCATCCCTGGGTTCAACCCGTGGTTGTTCATCTCAAGCTCGGGTACTCTACCAGAGTCCTGGGAGCTTGAAGGTCCTACGCAGTATCTTAGCTGTTAGGACTGCGCTTTTCTGGACGGAGATGTCTGATGTTTCTCCAGGTATCTGTTGGAGCCATTTCTACAGTGTGGGGAGGCACGGCCCCCAGTGCTCCGATGACTACGGGTACTACTGTTGCTTTCACCCTCCAGGCCTTCTCCAGTTCTTCCTTGAGGGCATGATACTTCTCCAGGTTCCCATCTTCCTTTTTCCTGATATTTCCATCATTGGGGATGGATATATCGATCACTACGGCTTTCCTTTGCTTCTTATCCATAAACACAATGTCTTATCTCAGATATATATATATATATATATATATATATATATATATATATAAATTCTTATAAAAAATGGGATATTTACTATTTATTTTTATTACCATGAATTGTATCAACATTATCATAGTATTATCTATTATGGGGCTGATCAGATTGTGTTGGCCAGGGATAGAGAGCATTTTGAGAACTATTTTTCAAAACGTTTGCATTCAAAAACACTGCTGTATTGTTTGGACTGGATGTGAGATTCTTTCTGGAAAGCATGAACTGTATGACCTGCAGACTAAAGAGGAGAGGAAGCATTCAGCTTGAACAGTTATAAAGCTGCATCTCTGATGTTATGGGGTTACATTTGTGTCTATGATGTGTGCAGTTTCCATATCTGTGAAGCTTCATCAATGCTTAAAAGCACATGGCGGGTTTAGAGAAACATCTGCTTCCATCCAGATAACGTATTTTTCAGGGCTTGCAGATTCCAGAAAGACTATACTAAACTACATCCTGCATCCATCACACCAGCATAGCTTCATAGGAGAACTGGTCTGCCTGCAGTCCAAACTTTCCACCAATACAAAACATCTGGAGCATCATGAAAGCAGCTGGAATCCTGACCAGAGTGGGGCAATATTCCTCTCCTAAAACCCCAGCAATCTATTCAGATATGTTGCTGGTTCATACGACCATAAAGGTTTATGTGAAGGTTTTAAAATCAGTGATTTGTGACACTAACGGCAGGACTCCTGCTGTCTGAAATCCCAAAACGCATCCTCTCTGCAGCAAACAACCATTAAAAAAAGCCCTGATTATTTTATGTGTTTGGATAAAACATTTAACTAAACACACCCGCACAACCGTAAAAGCACATCTACGCACATACACAGTCTTCCAGTCAACTCAGAGAGTTCACATGTAGACCGGAAACACTGCTGGGATTCAGAGTTTAGCCCTCCTGTCTCATACAAACACGCACACGTGTGTTTACATCTACAATCCCTCATGCGATCACTCACATTTAATTCACGTCCGTTCTTGCTTTCTGTCAAGGCATCATGTCATATCATTAATTACATGTGACACCGCCTCCGCGTGTGTGTATGTGTGCATATCTACAATATGTCCCTGCAGGCTTGAGTAGGAAAAGAGAGGTTCAAAGACCCCCTGCCAGAATGCTAAATCAATATTAATACATGCTAACACACGTGTGTGCACAAACAGGCACACACATACAGCGAGAGCAGTGGTTACAGGGCATTGTTTCTTCGTCTCTACGGTGCTCTCCTTCCTCTCCATCATCCTCTTTCTGTCTTTCGGTGCTGCTCCTCTTCTCTTTGCATTCTCACCTCTACAGATGCAGTACAGTCACACAATAGCTGCTGCTCCCAGAAGCTCTGCCAGCGTTTTGTTGAGGAAATAGAGTGAACTGATGTTGATTGTATAAAATCCATCTTGGTGTTTATGCAGGAGGCAGTCAGCAGAAACACAGCTGATGTACCCGATCTGACAAAGTGTTTGTTTCACATTGTTGTGCTAGCTTTTTTTCAGCTCATGTGTGATTCAGCAGTTGGAGGGTTTTTACGGGCGGGTACAGTGTTTGGATGATGCATCAAGAAACGTAATAAGAAGTGGAGAATATATATCAGAATATATCTGGGCAAGTTCAGCAAATAATGAACATTATATTGTTAGACTTATTAGACCTGTGTCACGGGGTTCTTTCTGTGTCCATGCTCCAAAAAGGAAGACAAGCCGGAAACTTCATGCTTGTGACTTTTTTTTTTTTATTTATATGCCAGTGTCAGTTTTGCCAATTCTTGTGAGATTGGACCGCAACTACCGGTGAGTGTATGTGACATGTTTGCCTAAGTTCCATGA